>NWBT01000050.1:1728549-1774583 GCA_003386485.1 Colletotrichum lentis
TTTTTTTTTTTTTTTTTGTTTTTTTTTTTTTTTTACATTATATAACTAATCTTAACTGCAGGATCTAATTAGTTCTACGCTAGTTCAATTAGCGTTCTTAAATTAAGAGGATTCTAACTATTATGCTTTCTATAGAACTAGCTTTCTCTAATTAGGATAATAAGGTAAGCGTTCTTATCTAGGGTATACTAATTACAGTCTTAGATAATATAGTAGGAGTTAGAGTAGTAGTACTAACACTAGTCTCTAAGGCCTATTACCTAAGGTTAATTAGGTACTATTATATTAACTTTAAAGATCCTAGCTAAGCTTTATAGTTAAATAGTATTCTAGTAGATCTTTAACTTACTTATTCCTTAAGCTAGGTCTTAATTAGTTATATTAGGAGCTAACTAGTTAATCTAGATGTTAACTACAGGCTGCTAAGGTTACTAGTAGTTTAGATATTAGTAACTAAGGTTGCTTTAGGGTTGTTAGGTAGTTAAGTAAGGAAGTAGGTTATCTACAGTCTAATTAGTAGTAAAAAGGGGGGAATACTTCTTCTTATATATAATAGCGTTAAGAAGTCTAGCTTTAAAGGTTACATTTAAGAACGCTAATTAAACTAGCGTAGAACTAATTAGATCCTACAGTTAAGATCAGTCACATAATATAAAAAAAACAACAGCAGTTAGCCTAATATAAGCACTATACCTTATTCTTATGCTGTTAACTTAGTAAGGTAGCTTATTTAAGAACACACAGTACTATAGGGGTTAGTATAGTCTTAATACTAGATTAACTTACTAGAGATAGCTTTGCTCTTAAGGTCTATACTACTAAGGTCTACAGTAAGAACTCTTAACTATAGAGGTATTTAACCTTAAGAGGCAGGCTTATTAGGTATATATAGTCAGCTAGGATAGAATCTCTTAGGATTCTCCTATTAACTATACCTACAACCTACTAAACCTACAGTTTAGATAAATTATCCTAAAACCTACCTACTAAAGCAACTAAATTAAATCCTCCTTTCTAATCTTATTAAGTCTAATCTTATTAACTCCTTATCCTACTTAGTTATACCTACGCTTAACCTAGATAACCCCTTTAAACTAGGCACCCCTCTTAATTATAACCCCTTAGAGGTTATAAAATAGTTTATAATAGCATAGATAAGCTCTATTATTAAGTAGTATAGAGGGAACTCTCTATATAACATTATTACTATTAATAGCAGAATAGATAACTATATAGTAATTAATATTACTAGCATTAGATTAGTAATCTTACTTCTTAACAGCCTAGCAGCTAATACAGGCCTAATTATTAGGGTAAGGCAGGCCCTACAGCAGTAGCTCTACTCTTTTATTAGCAGGATAGCCTAGAAGTAGGATAACATATCTAAAATTACAATAATAAAGGAGCACTTAGGCTAGCTGCAGGCAGTAATCTACGCTATCTAGTAGGTGCAGTATAATTAAGGGATAGAAGTAGAGATTTTACTAGAAGCTCTAAGGATACTGTTAGTTAGAAACTTAATATAATAGTTATACTTAATACATATCACTAGACCCCTAGAAAATAAAACACGTTTACATAATATATAGCCTAGAAGGGCTTAAAGGTTACATACTTAGTTAATTAGATAAACACTTTAAGGGTTATACTAATCTTATTAGCAGCCTTTTAGATAGTGTCTTTATAGAACTACTTATAGATTATCTTAATTAGGCTCTTATTAGAGATAGTATGTAAGTCTTATCTCTTAGCTTAGGCTATAATGTTATTAATTTTAGTAAAAAGCGCCTAGGTAGAACTTAGATTAGAGGTAGAGATAGGGAATCCTTTAGTAACCTTCTTAATTTACTCTTCCTTATTAAAGAATTAGTTAGCGTCTTACTAACTATACTCCTTTATAAGAAAGGCTTAGCCTTTAGACTAAGGTAGGTATCTAATTATATCCTTAACTAGAGTTTAATAATTACTACCTATAGTGTAGTGTAATAGGGTGCCTATTAGTGCTAGATCTCTTTAGTGCCTAATTACATAACTAAGAGTCTTAATTAGAGATAGATATTAGACCTTAGCTGCTTACTTCTAATTAGGAAGATAACATATATATAACTAATTCTTTTCCTTAGATTTAGAGATAGATCCTTTAGATTAACCTAAAGCTTTTTATTATAATTTACCTTTAACTATAGTTACGTAAGATATATAGAAGTTTCTCTCTTAATTAGTTATAGAAGTAAGTCCTAATTAGAGCCTTTACAGCCCTAATTAAGATAGTCTACTTATGCTAATTAGGAGGTATCTTACGTTAGCTTTAGTAGGTTATAGTAATTATTTCTAGTTACCTTACTGCTCTAGCTATTCTACTTTACTACACCTTTTTAATAGTCTCCTCTTCTAGAAATCTAAAAAAGTAATAGACACTAAGTAATTAAAGATAAGAGATAACTAATTAGGGCTAAAAGTAAGCAGCAGAAGTCTAATTATATAGTAATATAGTAACTAAGCAAAAAAGTAATAATAAGATAAGTAATAGATCTATTTAAAAAAATAAGGGAATATAGTAGACCCTAAAAACTACTAAGATAACAGCAGATTAGAAGACGTAAGTAATAAGGCTGCTAGATTAGGTAGAAATAACTATAAGTTAATTAATAAGGTAAGTAATAAGCATTAAAATTACTAATATCTAATATTATAGGTTATAAATATAAGAACTAAGTTATTATAGAAGACTTAAGAGTCTTTAGGAGGATATATTTAATTATGTAAGTAGATTATTCTCTACTAGGCTACTCTATTTAGAAGCCTAACATTAGTCTAATTAGGACTTATAGGGTTATTAGATTAAGAATATTTATAGATTAGGTAATAATAAGTCTTTACTAATAGATCTAATAGTTTTAGCTAATATTAGAGTAGGTCTATAAGCACTTCCAGCTAGGACTATTAACACTTATAAGGTAAGAACTAGTTTTAATTATAAAGGTAGCTCTAATTACTACTATAACTTTACTCTAGCTATTAGAAAGAGCTACTTCTATATTTATAAGGCTTTACCTAAAGACCTTTAACTAATATACTATTATTAGAATTCTTAATAATCTTAATAACTAATATCTAACTACTAAAATAAGTAATAACTACACTTCTCTTCTGTAGGGAGACCTTTCCTAGCCTCTAGCTCCTACTATCCTAATTAATAGATAACCTACTAGCCCTGCTTTTACTACATTCTAAGAGCCTATTCTAGCTAAATCCTCTAACAATAAAGGTAGACTAACTCCTTCTAATTAGATAGAATAAGCATCTAGTTTAAAGGACTTAGTTAACCCTCTATAAGCTTTTAGTCCTATTCTAGCTGCTAACGCCTTAATTAATATTCTCCTTAGGGTAATTACTATATATATTTAGGCTTAGACCCCTTAGAGCCTAGCTCTTATAGTTACCTTAACTAACCTAATAGAGAACCTAAACTTCTATAAGATCCCTTTTTCTAGATAAGATAGAGCTATAACCTTTAAGGGAGATAATATTATTAAGTTTCTAAAGAAGTTTAAGAACTAATATAAGATCTTAAGAGTTTTAGACTAATTTAGGAGTAAGCTTACTACCTACACTATTGTAATAGGCTAGCATCACCTTACGACAGGCGTATAGCAACTTAATATAATTTATCTAAGCTAAGGAGAGAAAGTAGAAAGTGTAAATAACGTATAGTTTGCATAGGTATTTATCTTATATGCGTTATGCATACGCACCCCTCTAGCTAGTTGTAAGTAATAGTAGGTTATAGCAGGCACTAGCCTAGCTACACTTATTATAGCGTAGCCTATAATATATACTCCCCTCCTACACTATAGGGCTCTACTAACCCTTAATAGTTACATACTGTAATTTAAGAAACAGCCTACTAAATATTCTTATAGGCTAGCAGGCTTATTATTATTCTCCCTTTTTCCTTACTAGCCCTTTTGTTAATATTATAAGTATTTATCCTATATGTAGCTACGCTTTTCTTTTGTTTTTGTTAGTCTTTTACTAATTACTAGTTATCTATTATAGGAATTAGATAATTTATAATAGCTGTAAGTAAATTAATCCCTATGTAGGCCTATATACATGTATGTAAACTGCTAATTAGTTACTAACTTATAAGACAGCCCCCTGTAATCCCTAGCTGCTCTCTATCCCCTAAGGATAATAAGGCCCTTAACCCTATTACTCCCCTAGGCCCTAAGCCCTAGTTACCTACCCCTACTGTAAGTTACCTCTTTAGTAAGTATATTATGTAATTTAACTAACCTAGCTAGGATAATAATAATAATAATAAGGCTAATAAGGCTAACTGTAGCTCTCCTATTATAAAGAGATATTATACTAATACCTCTACCCCTACTGCTACCCCTACTGCTACCCCTACCTATATGCTAACTATTCTTTATACGCACCCTTACTTCCTATATGCTTACTGCCTTATATATAACCCTACTGCTATATAATACGTAGAGAATATTAGCACCTATAGGCACTATTATTTTCCTTATATACAGTCTAACTGTAGCTGCTAACCTATATGTCTTTTGCTGCTTATGTAAATCTTACGCCTTACTAATATAACTTAGATCCCTAAGGCCTCCCTAGGCCTCTATAAGGTAATGTCTCTTACTGCCTACGCTGCTGCCCTAACTGCTTCTAGCTCTACAGAGCGTACCTCCTTCTAGCTAGCTGTTAAGGCCTAAGAGGTTATAACTAACTTAGAGTAGGAGGTATAAAAGAGCGCTAAGAAGACATATAGAAAGCGCGCTTATAGCGCGTCTAATAATACACCTCCTACGTCTGCTACGCCTACTCCCCCCTTCCTAGCCTTTACTGCTGCTGCAGCTGCTACCTAGGCTGCTGCTACTGTTACTAATAATACATACAGTAAGGTTACTTCCTACCTAGGTAGTCTTATAGCTACCTAAGGTAAGTACCTTATTATTATAGTTAAAAAGATCTTAGTCTCTCTTAAGAGAGTAAGTATTAGTTTTATACTCTCTCCTATATAACTCTTATACTAACTCTATATTCTTAGTTTATTAACTTTATTACTACTAACTTTAGTTATAGCCCCTCTCTTAAGCTAGAAGACTCCTAGTAGGGAAGTCTCCTATATACTCTAAGTGTGCTTATTCTATACAGCCCTACTACTTACCCTATAGAGCCTAGTTATTCTTTATAGGCTGCAGCCTTTTAATAGAGATTTATTACTTATCTGCTTATTATATGTTCTTATCTTCCTTTATGTGTGTGTGTTACTTCTATTATAGACGTTAATAGGTCTATACTTCTCTTTAAAGGAGTCTAGAGCTATAGTGTCTTTAATTAATTTAATAGGTTCCTATATAGCTTTAGTAAAGCCCTCCTAGCATACTAGCGCCTAGCGCGTTTTTACCTTTCCTCTGCTACGCTATTACATACTAATTATTTTAGTAATACGCTATTCCTCCTTACTGTCTTCTATTAAAGGGGGAGGTTATGTATTATAGGCTTTCTAGCCTAGCAAAGGGTTACTTCTAGTGCAGCGTAATAGGTCTATATAAAATTAGTTATAGATATTACTAGGTATATTAAGTTTAACTATAAGGGGGCTAATTACTTTAGTAACTTAGTAATAGTAATGTAGCTAATTAAGCTTGTAATTTAGTTATAGAGAGTAGTAGTTATATATTAATAACTATATGTTATTACCTACTTTAAACCTTTTAGCTGCGCTTTACTGCTTATTAGCTAATTCTTTAGTTTGTTGCTAGGCTGCAGCTGTTACTACTTATACTATTAAAGTCACTTTAGTTATCTATTACATAAGTCTTTTAGTAACCTTTTTGTATATATCTATTATCTTTAGTGCGCTCTCTCTAACTGTAATAGGGTCTATATAGTAACTATATTCTATAAAGAAGGGGCTTAACTTAGTTACTAACGTAATGTAGTTATTAATTACTAGTTATATAACTAGTGTCTAATACGCCTAATCCTCTTAAAGGTAACTTATATAGGTGTGTAACGTCGCTTAAATCTCTTAGTTAAAGCGCTTAGTAGCCCTATTACTCTGTAGGTAGTATAATATACTTAGTCTTTACTTAATACTAGTAAGTATATAAAACTTACACTAGAACTTACTTATCTAGTTACTTCCTCTGTTACTAATAATGCTCTTTAGTATACTATAGAAGTAATAATAGTAACTTAGGAATCTTTTAGCATACGCCTCTATATCTATTATTACTATTAGCTTAAGTATTACTAACTTTCCTAAGCGGTCTATAATAACCTATATGTTAGTAGCGCAGTCTAGGCTAGATAGTAGGAGGTCTATAATAAAATCTATTAAGAGGTTGCTTTTTAAGCGCTTAGGTATGCTTAGTAGTTACAAAAGGCCTTTCTTTACATTACACTAGATCTTACTGCTCCTATATACATTATAGTTACAGATAAAACGCTACACTGTCTGTAACTAACCTAGCTAGTAAAACCTCTATAAAAGTATCTCTAAGGTGCTATTTCTACCTAGGTGCCTAGTTACAGTTAAATTATAGCTCTATTATACTAACTAGGTGTGTAGGCTATTAGAGAGGGAATTAGGGTTATTATTACCTAGCACCTATATCCTCCCCCTCTAGGTAAGTTACTTTACGTTATTAAGGCAGCAGTCTGTAATCTAAATGTATAACTAGAGGTTTAGTAGGAGTAAGCAGTCCTCTTACTAGACAGCTATATATACTACTTAGAAGATAGTATTACTATCCTATATTATAACCTATAAAGCTTATAATTCTTTATCCTTAAATACCTCTGTGTGTAGCGCTAGAGGTGCCTCTATTACGCAGTAGGTTATTACTAGCTGCGCTTTATCTAGGATTATTTAGATAATACGTCCCTACTAGTAGTTATTATCCTACGTAAGGGAGGTATCCTACTTACGCTAGGAGAGCATATTAGGAATACTTACATCCTTACTAAGCTAGTATATAATATAGAAGTTATATTTAGTAAGTGTCTTAACCTAACGGCTTTAGCGCTCTATTAACTTCTACTTTTTTATAAAGTACTTAAGGGACTTATAGTTAACTATTACTTTAAAGGGCTCCTTTAAGCTATATAGCTCTACTCTCTACGCTTAGAGGTAATCTAGTATAGCTAATAGCTCCTTATTATAAATAGGGTAGTTATACTACACTAACGTAAGCTTTTATAAGTAAAAAGTAATAGGTTAGCGCTTACCTTTATTATTTACTTATATTAAGGCGCCCCCTAGTGTAAACCTAGAGCAGTTAGTCTCTATAAACGTTAGGGCGTTTAGGTTAAAGTTTTATAGTAATAGAGCTGTTATAAAGCAGTTCTTTAGCTCTTTAAATGCTGCAGCGCACTCTATAGACTACATAAACAATACGCCCTTCTTAGTAAGGTAAGTTATTAGCTTAACTACCTTAGCATAGTTAGGTATAAATATCTAGTAATAGTTAGTAAAACCTAGGAAGCTTCTTACGCCCTTAACAGACTAAGGCACTAACTACTTATAAATAGTGCACACCTTTTTTAGGTCTGCTAAGACGCCCTTCCTAACTTCTAGGATAAAGCTAATATACTTTACCTTCTTTACGCTAAAGTCGCTCTTTTCTACATCTAGGCTAAGCCCTACTGCGTAGAGCTTCTTAAGGACCTAGCAGACCTTCTGTTTATAGTCCTCTTTTATCCTATTAGAATAAATAAGAATATTATTAAGGTATGTAGTAATAAAGTCGTTAAGAAACTCCTAGAGTAAGCTGTTTATAAAGCGCTACTAGTTTGTAGGTGCGTTTATTAGCCTAAAAGGGCAGACTAACTACTTAAAAAGCCTATATTATATATAAAAGGCAGTCTTATACTTATTACTATCTGTAATTTGCATCTTATAGAAGGCTGCTACTATATCTACTTTAGTATACTACTTAGCTAATCTTATATAATAGAGAGTCTTAGAGATAAGTAGTAGGGGATAATAGTCCTTCTTTATAATTATATTTAGCGCTTAGTAATTACAGTAAAAGCGTAACCTACTGCCTAGTTTACATACAAAAAGCACTAACGCCCCTACTATAAAGCTGCTTACTTAGATAAAGCCCTTATTAAGGAGGTCCTCTAGGGTCTTCTTTAGGACTAATAATTCCTCTCTTAACATACTATAAAGGGGGCCCTACAGTAAGGTTGCTTCTAGTTCTAAGTCTATACAGTAGTTACAGCTAGGTTAGTATAGAGGCACTTTTATTAAGGTGTTAGGGTTAAATAAGTTACTGTATTTATTACACACTTATTATAGTAGTACTATAACTTTAGCAGCTTGTTTTACCCTTTTATCTAACTTTAGCTATAAGGCTTTCTCTACGTTAGTAAGGCTAACTACTATAATCTAAGAGAACGCCTATAAGTCCTTACTTATCTTTCTTATAGATAGGTTGCAGCAGGCAGCGTAGTCCTTATATGCAGCCCTATAACAGATAGCTGTAAAGGCAGGCGTTCTAATTACTTACGTAGCTCTAATTTTATATACTATTACAGACTCTTATTAGCTAACTAGGCGTAGCATAAGGTCTACTTACCTATAGTATATAGTACGCTTTACAGCGTTATAAACAGCATAGTTATATTCTATCTAAGGTTTCCCTAGGAATATATTAACATTAAGGCTGCATATAACGTACGTATATATACGCTAGTAATATCTATAGAGTTTAAGGTTAAATATAACTACTCCCTCTGCTATTATACTAGCTAATTTATTAGTAAACCCTTTTAGGGGGATTTTCTATTAAGAGATATATAGAAAGCGCTAAGCATATATAAAGTTATAGTTTACTATTATATAAGTGTTATAACTAGTATTAGTAAGGGCTTAGGTAGGGGATCCTTTATTAACGTAGGTATCTAATAGTACAGCTAGTCTAATTATTCTCCTCCTACGCTAAAACTCCTCCTATCTTATATGCTCCTTACTTATTATCTCTAAAGCCTAATTTTGCTTTAGAGCTACTTTTTTTCTAACTCCTCTTTACTCTTAGCTATGCTGTAAGCGTTATTACTTTCTTTAAGCTTCTTAACTTTAGTAGTTACTTTAGCTATATAGGTAGGCCTACTCTTCTTCTTCTTAACGTTAGGGTAATTATAAGCTAGGTGTTTAATCTTCTAGCAGGCGTAGCACTAGTATGTTTTAATATATGCTTTCTACGCCTTAGGGTGTTCTTTTTCTTTAGCTTTACTAGCTGTATACACTATTATTCTTCTTATTATTTATACGTCTCTATTAGTATTCTTTAGCGCTTAGGGTAGTAGGTACTAGTAAGTAGGCTGTATACTACTAGCTAGGTTCTTAACCTTTTAGGCTACTTTACTTACTTATTATATATAGGTGTAAAAAGTAGGGGAAAGTAAGATGCTTACTAGTGCGCTTTAGATACAGAGGGGAAAAGCGTTTAAGAGAAGCGTAATTTATGCTTTACTTAGCTATAAGTAGCCTCCTGCTTTAGCTAACACCTATTTAAACTTTAAGAGAAAGGCAGTAAAGGATTTATACTTCTTTATCTTAATGCTTATTAAGGAGGCAGACGTGTAGGTCTTTACGTTTAGGTTGCTATATATACACTTTAGGTACTTTAGGAACTCTTTAGGGTTATAATTTACTTAGGCTCCCCTTATTTTATAGTAGGTTAATACTATTCTCTAAGGCGCTATATCTAAGCAGAAGTTAATAAAGTACTAGGCCTCTTACTTTATTATAAAGAACGCTTTATTAATATGTAACTTATTACGTATCTAGCGTAACTATATAGGGAAGTCCTAGTGCTAGCTAGAGAACTTTAGGGGGTTTAGTATTAGTTTCTAAATAATTTAGAGGTAGTTCTTAGCTAGTATAGGCGTAGCTACTACAGTAGTTACTATAGGTGTAGTGTCTGCTACTTCTAGAGACTCTTTATTATGTAATTTAATTATAGGGCTTACACCTTAGGGGTTAGTACTTCTTACTTTAAGCTCTCTTATTTCTTATATTATCTCTACTATTACTTACTTTAAGGCTGTAACTTTAGCTTTTACCTCTGCTAATAGAGAACCCTTATAGCTTATTATTATTTTATTATCTTATTACATACCTATTATATAGTATAATTAGTAGGGTATTTATTATTGTTTTAAGAGCTTAGATATATAATAGGCTAGTATTACCTTATAATAGGTATATAGTAACTTAATATAATTTATCTAAGCTAAGGAGAGAAAGTAGAAAGTGTAAATAACGTATAGTTTACGTAGGTATTTATCTTATGCGCGTTATGCATGCGTGCCCCTCTAGCTAGTTATAAGCAATAGTAGGTTGTAGTAGGCACTAGCCTAGCCACACTTATTGTAGCGTAGCCTATAACAACTATAGGTAGTAATTATTAGACTCTAGTTAAGAATGTAATTAGATACCTACCTTAGTCTAAAGGCTAAGCCTTTCTTATAAAGGAGTATAGTTAGTAAGATACTAACTAATTCCTTAATAAGGAGGAGCAGATTAAGAAGGTTACTAAAGGATCTCCTATCTCTACCTCTAATCTAAGCTCTACCTAAGCACTCTTTACTAAAATTAATAACGTTATAGCTTAAGCTAAGAGATAGGACCTACATACTATCTTTAATAAGAGCCTAATTAAGATAATCTGTAAGTAGTTCTATAAAGACACTATCTAAAAGGCTGCTAATAAGCTTAGTGTAACCCTTAAGGCGTTTATCTAATTAACTAAGTATACTACCTTTAAAGCTAGACTCCTTAATACTATTATATATAAGAAGGAGTATACCCCCCTTTTTGCTAATAATTAGACTATAGATAACTTACCTTCTTAGCTAACTACTTAGTAACCTAAAAGTAACCTTAGTTACTAATACCTAAACTGCTAATAACCTTAGTAACCTATAGTTAACGTCTGGATTAACCTACTAGCTTCTAATATAACTAATTAGGACTTAGCTTAAGGAGTAAGTAAGTTAAAGATCTACTAGAATACTATTTAACTATAAAGCTTAGCTAGGATCTTTAAAGTTAATATAATAATACCTAATTAACCCTAGGTTATAGGCCCTAGAGACTAGTGTTAGTACTACTACTCTAACTCCTACTACATTATCTAAGACTGTAATTAGTACACCCTAGATAAGAACGCTTACCTTATTATCCTAATTAGAGGAAGCTAGTTCTATAGAAAACGTAATAGTTAGAATCCTCTTAATAAGATACTGTTTATAGTTATTAATAAGGGCTAATTATATAGTATAGCTAATAAAGTTACTCTTTTTACCTATATTATAAATATATTCTCTAATAATAACTATAAGTAGCTTATCTAAGAGATCCTTAATTAGCAGCTTAGCCTTTCTTAGTAATCTTCCTCTTTCTTACCTTCCTTAACTTCTTTAGCTTTAGTCTATTATATATATATAGTGCGCTTAGATCTAGCTAACTAAGATTACGCTAATATCTACGCTGTTATAAGAGGTTAACCTTAGAAGAACCTACTACTAGTTACTAATTCTTATACTAAGATAACTTATAGTATAAAAAAGCCTACCTTACTACCCCTAATTAAACTAAGAATAGTTACATTTATAGATAAGAACTAGTATACTATAGAAATTAACTCTAATAACTCTAAGGGAGATACTAATTAGATACCTCTACTGCCTTTACTAACTACCCTAAAGAAGATAATCCTTTAATAACCTTAGCTAATAGATAATATAAAGGGTATATCTCCTAAGGAGTTCCCTAATTAGCAGCTTAAGATACTACTTAATGTAACTAAAATTATAACTACTAACTAGCTTAGGGCTGTATAACGCAGTAGCATACGTCTAGCAGCATCTATACGCTCTACACGTAGACAGTTAGTATAATTCTAACTGTAGGAAGCTACTTTTGTAGAAGTCTAATTAGCCACTAGAGCCCTACAAAAGTAGAGCCCTAGGCCCTATATACATAATAGGGCTCTAATAATAGTATACTACACCTATATATTATATTTTCCCTTTATAATAATCCTATATTATGTTAAGTAAAAACAAGCTAACTTTCTAATATTTAATAAGATAGAGTAGGTTTCCTCCTACATAAATTATAAGAGGTTTTTCTCTCTACCTATATAGATTAATAAGTACTATATATATAGAATAGTGTAAAGGAATACCTTACTAGTTCCTACCTAGATAGTGAATAAGGTAAGACTCCTATTACTGTAAAAAAACTAGCTTAGGGAGCTTAATCTGCATTAAGAGGCCTAAAGGCTTACTAAGAAGAAACTAGACGCCTTAGTATTACTTCCTATTAGGATCTTAAGGAAGATCTAGCTAGAGTTTAATGCTGTAATAAGGGCTGCGCTCTGTAATTAGGGCTATACTAATGCTAATAGAGTCCTAATTAAGGCGCTAAAGTCCCTAGTTAATGTTACTAAGATAAGTTAGTAAAAAGCCTATATTAAGAAGCTAATTAATAACTATAACTGCGGTATAATTTCTAAAGCCTCCCCCTCTATAATAATTAGATATATTAAAGGGTCTAAGCCTACTGCTAGGATTCTAGCCTTTATTATTTTAAATACTTACCTCTAGCTTAAAGTCTAAATATTAAGTGTTAATTAGAGTAATAAGGGCTTTACTATCTCTATAATCCTTAATACTAGTGCTTAGGTTAATATCCTCTTAAAATAGTACGTTAAGTTAGTAGGGATTCTATACACTTACACTTAGCTTAAGATAAAGACCTTTAAGAATAATAATCTTATGCTTTTTAATAGATTCTACCTTACTAATATCTAGATTAATAAATATAAGGTTATAATATCTTTCTTTATTAAGAATAAGTATAAGACCTCTAATTAACTTCTCTTTAGACTTCCTTTTATCTAAGAC
Source organism: Colletotrichum lentis (assembly GCA_003386485.1). Classification (NCBI taxonomy): domain Eukaryota; kingdom Fungi; phylum Ascomycota; class Sordariomycetes; order Glomerellales; family Glomerellaceae; genus Colletotrichum; species Colletotrichum lentis. The sequence goes on from NWBT01000050.1 coordinate 1,741,504, forward strand.
ACTAAGCTTTTATTTAGATATAGTAATAACCTAATTACTACTCTTATATACGCTAAAGATACTTAGATTAAGGTTCCTATTAGTGTAATTAGGACTAATAACTCTTTAGAGGTTATAGATATCTTACTGTAACTAGATTAGTACCTTTAGGAGGTTTTTAATTTAAGAAACTAAAGACTAGTAGTAACACTAAGAATGCTGCTAGTACTAATAACTTTTACCTAAACCTTAACTTAGATAATAATAAGTAAGTAGCTGCTATTTTTAATTAGAACTAAGTAGATAATATTATAACAGTTATAGTAAAGGATATAATTAGCCTATATACAGCCTAGATCTAAAGAATTATAATAATTACTTAAGGAGATACTTAGAAGCATTAATATAACCTTACTACTATTAGTAATACTTCCTCTAATTTAGCTATAAAGCTAGTTACCTAATAAGAAAAGCATACTGTAACCTACTAGATTATAAAGCACTATAAGAAAGTAATCTAGTAGTTTAAGATAACTAACTAGGCTATTACTTACTATATCTAGAAGTTAGATTAAAAGATAATATATAAAACTAAGGATAAGAAAATACACCTAGTAGATAATATACTGTCTAATAGATTAAGCCTAAATAGGGACCCTCTCTAGAAGCTTAAGAAGGTTAATAATATTAAAGATAAGCTTTAGAACTAATTAGGGCCTTATTCTAACCTAATTACGCCTAAGTTCTTAGATATTAAACCCTAATTAAGACTAATATATAACTAACTTAATAGTATTCTTAAGGATTTAGACTACTTACTCCTATAAGAGAAGAACCTCCTTAAGTAGATTCTTCTTAATTAGGAAAAGGCTTTAGCTTAGGACTTTACTAAATGTAGATAACTTAATATAATAATTATGCCTTTATAGGTTATTAAGATAATTCTATATAAGGCGTAGTAGGCTAAAGGTATTCTAATTCTAAAAGCCCTCCTCCTATAGGTCTTTAACATAATTAGATAAAATATCTAATAAGGTATTATTAAAGAGAGTTATACTGCTTACTAGAATCTATAGTTCTTAGTTATAAAAAAGGATAGCAGCCTCTAACTAATTAATTTAGTAACTTAAGTTAATAGTATTACTTTTTAAGATACCTAGTAACTACCTAATGTAGATACCTTTTTAGAAGAATTTATAACTAACTAGCTTATTTCTCTCTTAGATTTCTTCTCTAGTAATAATTAGGTCTTCTTTAATAAGAAGAGCTATAATCTAATAACCTTTTTAACCCCTCTTAGCCTCTATTAGTACTATATACTCTCTATAGGAGGTATAAACTTAGTTACTTAGTTTTATTAGATTATAATAAGGATTCTTTATAATCTAATTCTAGAATGCTATAACGCCTTTATTAATAACATAGCTGTTAAAGGCCCTTAATCCTAGTATAATAATAAGAAGCTTCCTAACTACCTTAGTATCTAACAGTTTATTTATAAGTATTTACATAATATTAATTAAGTCCTATTTAATATTAAATTAGCTAGCTATATAGTTTTAAAGGCTAAGTCTTAATAGTGTTACACTTCTATTGTAATTATAGGTTATATTTATAGCACTAAAGGTAGGAAACCTAATTAGGTAAAGATCCTTAAGATTCTTAAATAGGAAAAGTATAAAAATGTTCTAGATATCTAATTATTTCTTAGGATTATTACCTTTTATAAGGTTTAAGTTAAATACTTCTTAGAGAAGGCCTTACTATTATACTCTCTTTTAGGTAAGAATTAGCTTTTCTCTTAGGGTCCTCCTTAGATTAAGGCTATAGACACTCTTAAGTAGGTACTTACCTCTACACCTATTCTTATTCTAATTAACTATAGTCTTAATGCTAGCTAGATTATTCTTACTACTAATATAAGTATTAGAGGTTAGGGATATACACTTAGCTAGATCTTTAATAATCTATAGACTATTACTTAATTTAAAAGTAGTATTTAGTATAGTATAGAACTTAACTATAATTTAAGTAAGTTAGAAATAAGAGGTATCCTTATAAGTCTTAAATAACTTTATAACTACCTTTTTAGTATTAACTTCCTCCTTAAGATTAATATAAGGGTCTTAGTTACTTAGATTAATAGACCTATAGATAACTTACCTTCTATAATAATAATATACTAGCTTACTTAGATTAGACTTTTTAATTTTAAGATTAAGTATATTAATAGGAAGAAGAACACTACTGCTAATAGGCTTTTATATAAGCCTCTTAGACCTTTTAATCTATATAAGGCAGATATAGAAGAGGATATTAAGGATTTTATTAACGCTAAGGTCCTTTAAACATATATAGCTAATACTTTCTTCCTTACTGCCTATACCTACTTAGATAACTCTACTAATTAGTCTAGCTAAATTAATATTCTAGCTAATTTTCTCTTACCTACTAAGAATTAGTTACTATGTTTAAAGCAGATTATATATTTCCTTCTTACGCTTAAACAGCTACTAGGAATCTTACGCTCTTACTACTGCTAATTTAGATAAGTTACTATATAGTTTATTATCTATAATAGACTCCTTTTTAAATAAGGAATAACTACTTAACCCTAGCCCTCCTAAGTTATTAATAATAAGCACTATTATAATAAACTTATTAATAAAGTATATAATAAATTAAGGTATAAGGGATAAGAGGTAATATATTTTTATCTTATAGAATAGTTCTACTAGCTAGGTATGTATGCCTAGATCTATAAACTAATCTTAACGTGTAAAGCCTATTAAAAAGCGTAATTAAGGCAATTTAATAACCTATATACCTCTACTACCCTAATCTTATAATTATTTATATAAGTATTACTTAACGTTTAATATATTAGTAAATAGAAAGTTATTAAGGCCTATTATAAGTTTACTAGTTACCTTAAAGCCTATATTATATATTAAGCTACTTTAAAAAATATAGCTATATTTATCTAAGAAGATATTATCTATTAATATAGTATCTATAGCACTCTAATTATTAATAGGGGATATAAGAATATAGGCGTTATAATACTACTAAATTAGCGTTATGCCTCCTAACGTAAGGTAACCTCTATATATAATACCTATATAAATAGACTTCTTAAAAAAGGCTATTAACTAATTACCTACACTCTTTATATCTAGTCTAACTAAGGCGCTAAAGACATTTAGCCTATACTTATAACTACCCTCTTTACTAATTATACTACTATCTATATGTCTATAGGCTACACACCTTTCTACCTTATTTATAGATAATATACTATTACCCTAATTAAGGACTACATAGTAACTTAGAGAGTTCTTAACTAGGACACACTAATAACTTAGGACTAGGAGACCTAGATCTAACTCTAAGCCTTTTTATAACTAGATAAAGACTAATAATAGGCTGCAGATATAGTTACTTAACACTAAGTGTAAACTTATAATTAGTTTAATACTACCTATTTTAATACTCTCTATAAGGATTAACTATAAACAGAAGATTAAGTTTTTATTTTTAATGTTTAGTAAACAATTAATATATTTACTACTAGGAAGCTTAACTACTACTAGAATAGACCCTTCTAGATTTACTTAATTAGCCTATCTAGCACTTTATTCTAACTTAAAACTCTCTCTAGCAATCTTATTACTAGAGCTACTTATGCTAGTAATTAACTTAAGAAGTTTATTAAGAGTCCTAAAGGCCTTTTTATTTCTCCTAATAAATCTAATCTCTGCTTTAAGATTACTACTAATCTAATAGATTTACTTCTAAATAATAACTTACTACTAGATTAGGACTCTATTTCTAATAATTTAACTAACGCTTCTAACCTTAACTTTAGGGATAAACCTAATAATCTAATCTATAAGGTAACTTAGTTATAAGTAGCGTCTTTATAATAGTATGCTACGCCTTTTTAATTCTTTTATTTTTCCTTATCTCTTAATTCCTATATAGTTTGCTTTATGTAACTAACCTTTACTTTATTTCCTTATGTTTATAATAGGGATATATTTCTTATTTATTTAGTTCTTTTTTTACTATAATTATCCTTTTTGTTTAATTTAGTAAAAGATATAAGAGGATAATATATAAAAAGAACTATCCTTTTTTAATTAACTTAAAGATAGTAATTACCTTAACTTATTACCTAACCCTAAAGATTACTACTACTGTTTCTATTCCTTAACTATAATCCTAAAAAGCTTCTACTATAATTTAGTCCTCCCCTAACATTATAATCTTAAGCTCCTAATCTAATAAGTTATATTCTTAAATAGTCTTAAATACTACCTATTTATTATTATCTAAGATGTAAGAAGCCTTAGCATACTAGTTGTAGTATATACTAGCCTTCTGCTTATAAGCCTCTTTAATGTAGTTACTAAGTATATAGTACTCTAGGAATTTAATCTTAATAATCTAAAGAATTAATAATAGAACCCTATCTCTACTTATCTTTTGCTTATACTGCAGAGAGCCTGTCTTATTAGGATTAACACCTAGATTGCTGCTGTTTTCGTAATGTTTAAAAAATAATTTAAAGTTACACTCTCTCTTAGAGTATATATAGTTAGCATATTAATTATAAAACTTACTAGGAAGGGAAACGCACTTAAAGTAGGGAGTTATACTTCTTACTTTCTTTAATCTGCTACTATAGTGTTTCTAAAAGTTATAAGCATAATAATTATAAGTAACTCTATTCTAAACACTATAGGCTTAAATTAGTAAAGAATTAACTATAGAAGTCTAGGAAGTAAGGTGCTAAGTAAAAGAACTAAAATAGCTAGTAATATTATTATTAATAAATATATAATAGGCAAACTAGGAAGAGTTATTACTTAGCTTATAGTTACTTAGAATCCTATAGATAACAGTCTAATTTAAGACGTTTAACTAAAACAAGCTGCTAAGCTATTATATTTTCTTATTTACTTTATAAGGCTTAAGAATCTTAAGCTCTAAGTACAGAAAGCTAGCTAAAGAAGGGAGACTAGCCTATATAGTTACTTTAAGGATCTAGCTAGAAACATTAATTAGCGTTATCTAACAACTAGATTAGATAAGAAAGACTTATATTTAAGTAGCAGTTATTAACCTTTTAGAGTTTATAACCCTAAAGACTTATTACCTCTATCTTTATAGGTAGTACTAAGGAGAACTACTACAGCTTAATTTTGTAAATAGTGTCCTAGTGTATATAATACTAGTTAATCTTATTAGGAGTATTTATAGTAATTAAGATTAGGTTTACTTTAGTTTAGGGAAGGTAAGGGTTATTTAGTTTGTTTAGGTCTAAAGGTATAAAAAAGTATAAAGGAGGGAAAGATTAAAAGAGGAGGATTAATAAAAATAGGCCCCTTTATACCTTTTAAGTTACTAAAGGAAGGAAGGTGCTGCAGTAGAAGCATTATAATTAAGGCTGCTTAACAAAGGGTATAATTTATAATAACCTTACTTTAACTTTAGCTAAAAGAACAAAAGGAGTAATTTACTGCTCTTATACCTTCTAATTACCTTAAGGATTGCTTCTACCTATCCTTAAATAAATCCCTTATCCTAAGCAGTATAAAACCCTTATCCTTTTCTACCCTTCTAATCTTTCTTTTCTTCTTTACTAATAATAACCTATTAACAATTTTAATATTAGTTCTAGCGCACTACTTCTATATATATATACCTACTTCTCTTTCTTTAGATATACTTCTTCTTTCTAGATATATAATTTCCCCTTATATAACTTCCTAATTAACTTTTATAATATTAACTCCTACTCCCTTCTCTTCCCCTCTTATTCTAAGCTCTACCCTTTCTGCTATAAAGATATAAAACTTCTTTACTTACTAAGACTATAACTTAACCCTTAAGTATAGATATAGTAACTAAGCTAATAACTAAATTATTAATTACCTCCTTACACCTGCTAGATAAGTTACTACTACCTATAAATCTTAGTTCCTTAACCCTTATGTAAACTTCTAATTCTCCTAACAAACTTAGCCTTACTATAGGGAGATTACCTACTAAACAAACTTTAACTGTATAATTCCTACTAAGATTAACCTCTATTTTCCTAACTAGCTTTAATAGGAAGATATTAATACCTTCCTTTAGCAGTAACCTAAGGCTTTTAAACATATTAATAGTAATTATCTATAGGAAGGCTAGACCTATAAGAAGGTATAAGGTATTCTCTTTAACTATTATAACCTATAAGGATGCTTACTTTAAAAGGACTAGATTATAAGAGATAAGATTAAAGCTACTCTCTAAATTATAGTCTAAGATCTTTCCTTAGTTTGTAATGTTATAGTTATCCTAATTAGCTAGTAAAGTAATATTAGTTAAAACACTAACCTTATCCTTCTTCTCTAAGCTTATAAGACCCTTTATATAATTAGGACTTTAGTATATCTTATTCTTTTTCCTCTATTTGCTAATAACCCTAGACACTTTATAGGTATAATTATTAATTAGAGAGATAGTATAGTGTACTAGTATAATCCTCTTTAGTCTAGCAGCTAATTAGAAGCTCTCTTTATTAATAACATACTAGCGTTAAAGACCTTTTACTGTAATATTAATACTTTATTCTATATTAAGAACCTAATTAATATATCTACCTATATTATTAACTTAGTCTAGTAGCCTAGCAGATAGAAGTGTAGTCTTTACGTTCTTAAGTAGTTCTAAATAGCTATTTAATATAGTCTTATATATCTAACTAAGAACCTAATCTAGAGAGATACTCTTTTTGCTTCTAAATAAACCTTTAGTAATAAGTTACATACTGCTTAGATCTACTAGATTAGCTATAAGTTCTAGTATAAAGGATCTTACCTTTATAACGCTATAAGAGATATCCCCCTTCTGTCTTTTAAAGAAACCTAGGAATAGTTCTATAAGAAACACTAATAGTAATCTGCCTCTAAGGCCCCTTCTAGTAATAACTTAGGCTTAGACCTTATAGTAACTAGCTTTAAGTATAGAAGAGTTAGTAAGATTAGACCTTAGACTCCTTTAAAGACTAAGCTCCTATTACTACCTCTACTAATTACTTTAGTAAAGCTACTATTAACACTACTTAAACCTAGATCCTAACGTATTACTTAATTAATAACATAAGGTACCTTCTTTCTGCTTACTACTAAGAGCGTAGATTACTAGTCTTAGCCTTCTATAACTCTAGCTATAACTGTTTTAATTAATACCCTTCTTATTCCCCTAAGCTACTAACTTCCTCTAATTAACTAATAGTTCTATAATTATAAGTAAACTCTAAGCGTCTTTCCTCTAGCTCTTACTAGTACCTTATAAATAAGACTTACTAAGTCTCTCTTAAACATAATAATAGAGGATTTACCTAAGGGAGACTTTATAGATCTTAATAATATAGATATAGATAATATAGAAACAGATAGTGTAGATATAAAGGGACCTCTATCCTAATCTAAGTATTCCCTGCTGCCTACTAATATCTAGCCTTATTAGGAGAAGGTCTAAGTTATGCTTTCTTAGACTAAACTTAACTAGTAGCTTAATAATAAACGTAATTACTAATCCTATACTCTCTAGTATAAGAAGCTTCTTAAGTAATATACTAACCTAGGAAGCTTACAGATTAATAAGTGTTCTAAGGAGGATTAAGTTAACTAATATAATAATCTAATTAATAAGGCTGCTTTCTTAACTCCTCCTTATATACCTTAGCTTCTGCTAAGTAGAGGTTAGGATTAGGATAGATAGGCTTATAATAATACTAGAGATATATAGAAATAAAAGTATACTATAAGGATAGCTAAGGTAAATAAGGTAAATAAGATAGGTAAGATAGGTAAGACTAGTAAGACTACTAAGGGATCTAAGAAGGGTAAGGCTTAATTACAGTAGACTGTATACTAGATATTTCTTTCTTTAGCACTAATTAGGCGTTTTAGGTAGTTTCTTCCCTTTAGAGAGAAGATAAAAAACTAGGGGATAATTATAATAGGGTGCTTATTAGTGCTAGATTTCTTTAGTGCCTAATTATGTAACTAAAAGTCTTAATTAGAGATAGATATTAGACCTTAGCTGCTTGCTTCTAATTAGGAAGATAATATATATATAACTAATTCTTTTCCTTAGATTTAGAGATAGATCCTTTAGATTAACCTAAAGCCTTTTATTATAATTTACCTTTAACTGTAGTTACATAAGACATTTAGGAGTTTCTCTCTTAATTAGTTATAGGACTAAGTCCTAATTAAAGCCTTTACAGCCTTAATTAAGATAGTTTACTTATGCTAATTAGGAGGTATCTTATGTTAGCTTTAGTAGGGTATAGTAATTATTCCTAGTTACCTTACTACTCTAGCTATTCTACTTTACTATACCTTTTTAGTAGGTAGTAAGCTTACCTCTAAATTAGTTTAGAACTCTTAAGATCTTATATTAGTCTTTAAACTTCTTTAGAAACTTAATAATATTATCTTTCTTAAAGGTTATAGCTCTATCTTATCTAGGAAAGGGGATCTTATAGAAGTTTAGGTTCTCTATTAGGTTAGTTAAGGTAACTATAGGAGCTAAGCTCTAAGGAGTCTAAGCCTAGATACATATAGTAATTACCTTAAGGAGAATATTAATTAAGGCGTTAGTAGTTAGGATAAAACTAGGAGCTTATAGAGGACTAACTAAGTCCTTTAAACTAGATACTTATCCTATCTAATTAGAAGGAGTTAGCCTACCCTTATTATTAGAGGATTTAGCTAGAATAAGCTCTTAGAATGTAGTAAAAGTAGGGCTAGTAGGTTATTTATTAATTAGGATAGTAGGAGCTAGAGGCTAAAAAAGGTCTTCCTACAGAAGAGAAGTGTAGTTATTAACTTATTACTTATTTTAGTAGTTAGATATTAGTTATTAAAGTTATTAAGAATTCTAATAATAGTATGTTAGTTAAAGCTCTCTAGGTAAAGCCTTATAAATATAGAAGTAGCTCTTCCTAATAGCTAGAGTAAAGTTATAGTAGTAATTAGAGCTACCTTTATAATTAAAACTAGTTCTTACCTTATAAGTGTTAATAGTCCTAGCTGGAAGTGCTTATAGACCTACTCTAATATTAGCTAAAACTATTAGATCTATTAGTAAAGACTTATTATTACCTAATCTATAAATATTCTTAATCTAATAACCCTATAAGTCCTAATTAGACTAATGTTAGGCTTCTAAATAGAGTAGCCTAGTAGAGAATAATCTACTTACATAATTAAATATATCCTCCTAAAGACTCTTAAGTCTTCTATAATAACTTAGTTCTTATATTTATAACCTATAATATTAGATATTAGTAATTTTAATGCTTATTACTTACCTTATTAATTAACTTATAGTTATTTCTACCTAATCTAGCAGCCTTATTACTTACGTCTTCTAATCTGCTGTTATCTTAGTAGTTTTTAGGGTCTACTATATTCCCTTATCTTTTTAAATAGATCTATTACTTATCTTATTATTACTTTTTTACTTAGTTACTATATTACTATATAATTAGGCTTCTGCTACTTACTTTTAGCCCTAATTAGTTATCTTTTGTCTTTAATTACTTAGTGTTTATTGCTTTTTTAGATTTCTAGAAGGGGAGACTATTAAAAAGGTGTAGTAAAGTAAGATAGCTAGAGCAGTAAGGTAACTAGAAATAATTACTATAACCTACTAAAGCTAACATAAGATACCTCTTAATTAGTAAAGTAAACTATCTTAATTAGGGCTATAAAGGCTCTAATTAGGACTTACTTCTATAACTAATTAAGAGAGAAACTCCTATATGTCTTATGTAACTATAGTTAAAGGTAAATTATAATAAAAGGCTTTAGGTTAATCTAAAGGATCTGTCTCTAAATTAAAAGAAAAGAAATAGTTATGTGTTTATTTTCTTCCTAATTAGAAGCAAGCAGCTAAGGTCTAATATCTATCTCTAATTAAGACTCTTAGTTACGTAATTAGGAACTAAAGAAATCTAGCACTAATAGGCACCCTATTACACTACTTTACCTAACGCTAATACACTTAGCAGGCTAGATACTAATAGTAGATCTTAACTACCTATTAATATAGTGCTATAAAGACTAAATAGATAAATACGCTATATAATTACTTAATTACTAAAAATAACATAAAGTAGGTATATCTATATAACCCTCTAGGTAAGCTAGATAACTGTATATAGAAAATATTTAAGGTATATAGGGGCATATATTAGTAAATAAGATAAAGAGGAATAATAGTTATAGTATTTATTAGCTTAAGCAGCTTCGTCTATAGAAGGAAGAGTAGGAATAGGTCCAAGAGGAAGGAAACCTATTCTTTTATATCTATTCTAGCTCCACTAGGGTTAGGGTTAAGTCCTAACCCTTACCACGTGATTCTCCAGTTAATTACGCGTAGATTGCGTATCCTCTTGCCTAAATAGGCCTAGTATAAAGGTTATTTTATCTAGGTTAAAGTATAAGCCTTAGAGAGGTTTCTAGCAGTTTCTTCTAGTTTCTACTGCTTTATTAGTATACAGTGTATACAGTATTAATAATACTGTATTATAACTATAGTTAGTATATAACTATAGTATATTTATAGTTATAGTTATAAGTTATATAAGCGTTATATTATAGAGATAAAGCGTAGTAAGCTATTATCTCTAAGAGAAAATACACTTAGGACTACCTTTTTAGTACCTTCCTGCCTAATTAGCAGAAGGTTAAAGAAGAAAGCCTCTATAGACACTAAACACTCTATAAGGTTATTAAAGAAGCTATTAATAAGGCCTATCTTAAGCGCTATTTAACTAATAAGAAGCTTGCTAAGAATAACTTTATCTGCCTACTATAGAAGTAGAAGGACCTTAATAATCTACCTCTAGAGGTTAAGGCTATGTTTCTCTAAGTAACTAAGGTAGAGATAGGTAAGATCTAAGATAAAGACATATAGGAAGTTATTAACTATAATCTTTTATTTTAAACCTTTCTACTTAAATAGGTCTTCTTTTATAAATTTAATAAAAATAGTAATCCTAAGTATTAAAAAGCGTAGATTTATATATAAGGGGACCTATAAGCAATTAACCCCCTATAAAGCACCTATATATCTATACTTATAGTAAAGGCCTTCTAAATAGTTATAGCCTTAGCAGCTTAATTTAACCTTAAGATCTATTAATTTAATATAGTTAATGTATTCCTTAACTTTATTCTTAATAGCAATTTAGTAATTTATATAGAGCTTCTAGATAGTTATAAGATACTAAGTAAGATTATAAAGTTAAAATAAGCTCTATACAGCCTATATAATACTCCTATTCTCTAGTTTCTTATGTTTATAAGCGCTCTTAAGGGTCTCTTAATAATTATATATAATAAAGACTAATATATTTACTAATCTGCAGATAAGAAAGTTATTCTTATGTTCTATATAGATAACTTCTTAGTCCTCTATCATAAGAGCTATAAAAAGGAAGCTAATAAGATTGTTAATAGCATTAAGAAAAGGTTTAAGATTAAGGAGAGCTTACTAGACTACTTTCTAGGAGTGTATATTATCTATAATAGATAGTAAAAGAAGATTTACCTCCTTTAAGACACCTATATTAAGAGGATTACTAAGCGCTTTAACCTTATAGTTAGCTTACCTCCTTTAATACTACTTCTATTTATTAAGCTAGTGCTAAATAAAGAATAGGTAACTCTATAGGAAGTAAAGCGCTTTTAAGAAAAGGTTAGCTTAGTGCTGTATTTAGTAATTATAATAAGGCTAGATATTACCTTTATATATACACTCCTTTTATACTTTCTTACTAACCTAAGCTCCTAGTATATTATAGCTATTAATTACTATATCTAATACCTATATTATATAAGGTTTGTTTTACTTACCTACAGCTGTAACCTAAGGGCCTAAGCCCTTCTTATAGCTAGAGACGCTAGCTTTATAGATAATACTATAATAAGACGCTTATTATAAAGATATCTTATTTACCTATTTAGCAGTCTAATTTAGTAGAAAGCAGTATACTAAAATATAGTTACTATATTAACTATAGAAGCTAAGCTTCTTTATCTTAAATATACTATAAAGGAGGTAATAGCTCTCTAACGCCTTTTTTATAATATTAACCTCTTATTAGATAATAAATAGAAAGTATACTATAATAATCTCTAGATAATTTACTATATAGTTAATAAAGAGGAAAAGGTAATAACTTAACTATATTATATTAATATTTAGAATATATAGTTATAATAAGAGTATATAAAAGGAAGCTTTATAATTATATATATACCTACTAATAGGATACTAGCTAATAGACTTATAAAGAACTTATTATATATAAAGTTTAAAGATTTCTACTTATAGCTTAACTTATCTAATATATAGTATATAGTAAAGGAAGAATAATTATAAAACTTTTATATTTAGGCTACGCCTAGAAGAGATAAAAAAACTACCCTATAGGGTGTATATATAAGGAATAATACCTTAATGTCTACTTTATATACTTATTAAGGTAATAGCCTAAGGGAGCTATAAGAGTATTCCTAATAAGGGGCTTAACAGCCTTAAGGAGGTAGGCTTTATACTCCTTATAAGGAGCTTTAGCTAAAGGAAGTATAGCAGGCGTAGCTAGTATAATAACAGCTGCTAGTAAGATAGTAGTAATAGGCAGAATGTTAAATAACACTACTAGCTACTCTAGTACTATATACTTAGGAAGAGTATATAGCGCCTTAATAACTATAGGCTTAGGGGTAGAGGTGTAGGAGGTAGCAGCTAAGACGTTAGTAGTAACCTAGTTACTATAATTAATAAGATTATAGACTATAGTCTATAACTAGGTAAGCCTTTATAAATAGCTATTAGTACCTATACTAACACTATATATATATAAGACTTATAGTCTTACTATTAAGACCCTTAAGCTCTTTATAGAGCTTAGCTATAAAGGTTTATAACATTAGGTTAATTAGGATACACTCCTTAGCAGACTATCTTCTAAAGTAATATAGGTAGTACCTTCTGCTACCCTTTAGGTAGTTACCTACTTTATTACTATAGAGGGTAGCCTTTACATAAGGGAGGTAGGAAATCTTTTGCTCCTTTAGACTCTTAGCATAAGTCTTTTTAGGAGCTAGATAACTATTAGTAGTCTTTTTAAATACTATATTACATACTATATTAATATACTACACTTAAATATACTCTTTATCTTTTTCTCCTTCTTTAAAGGAAGGCTAGTAAGATAACAGCCTATAATATATAGTTAGCTATAAGCTTATATCTATTTCTAGATATAACTTATGCTTTAAAGCTAGCTTCTCTACTTTAGACTCCTTCTTCTTACTCTTTTTTTTTTTTTTTTTTTTTTTTTACAGCAAGAGGAGTCTTATATTATTCACTATCTAAGTAGGAATAAGTAAGGTATTCCTTTACACTATACTATATACATAATATAGTTAATCTATATATAGAGAGAAAAACCTCCTATAATTTATGTAGGAGGAAAACTACCTTATTATTAAACATTAGAAGGTTAGCTTATTTTTGCCTAATACTATATAGAATATAACACTTTGTAAAGGAAACATAATATATAGGGAGGGGGTGTATTATTGTTAGAGCCCTATTATGCATATAGGGCTTAGGGCTCTACTTCTGTAGGGCTCTAGTGGCTAATCAGACTTCTGCAAAAGTAGTATTCCTGCAGTTAGAATCAAACTAACCGTCTGCGCGCACAAAGTGCGCACAGACGCTGCTAGACGTATACCACTGCGTCACGCAGGTCTTCTTACTCTTATTACTCTTATTATTATTCTTCTTATTATTATCTTTATTATCTATATTATTATTCTCACCCTTTTTATTCTCTTTATTATTATCTTTCTTCTCTATAGTAGGAGGAGTTATAACGTTTAAAGGAGAAAAACTACTAAGATTAGTATTATTATTAGCAGTAGGGGTAGTAGTAGTAGCAGTAGGGGTAGAAGTCTCCTCCTTATTGTTAATAAGCATAAGATAGTTATTAGCTATAAATAATATTAGCTTCTACTAATACTTATCTTACATATATATAAAGGCAGATATATAATTTATCTTATTTATTATTTTAAAATTTATCTATTAAGTAGTTAGTATATTAAGTCTCCTTAGTAAAAACGTATAATAAATTATATATTATAGTAAAGAATAGCTTAAAAATTACTTACTTTATGTTATAAGCTGCGCTATAAAGGTGTTATAGCTAGGCTTTGCCTGCTACAGACTTAAGTAAGCTGTATATAAAAGCTCTACACACTGCGTAAGCGTATAGCGTATAATCTCTCCTTTTCCTCCCTAGCTTAGATAACTAGTAATTAAGTTACTAATTACCTAAATAAGGCCTTACCTAGCCCTTTATATATCTAAGCTTATAATTTGCTGCCCTTACTAATTATACTGTATAATAAGTAACTAAGACAAAATAATAGGTGTAATACCTAAGCTATTAACGTAAGATGTAAGCTTTTCTACGTCTAGTAATAACTAGCTAGCCTCCCTTAAATAACTTATCTCCTTACTTATAATGTAAATACAGACGCTTACTAACATTATAATAACTACTATACTTACCTCTATAATAAGTCTTACTACCCCCTTACCTATAGAGGTAATAGTTACTAACGTTAAGTAAAAACAGCTGCTAAGCCTGCTAAAGTTCTTAGGGTTACATAAGCACTATTCTTTATAGGTATACTAGATATATAATAAGCTTAAGATTAATATTATTTTCTTTTTCTTTAGTTAGGAGGCTTAGTACTATATATACTCCTACCTTAAAGTTAGCCTCTAATAGATAGTTACTACCTACTATAAGAAAGGTAGCTAAGATAGTATCTATAACGTTACGTACTTTATAGAGCACCTAGACTACACCTTTAGCAACCTAAATGTATAGGCTAGAGCTGCTATAGCGCTAATAAGCACTTAAATAAAGAGGTATAAGTCCTTTACAGTCTTCTACCTAAAGTTTAAATATATACTAGCAGAAGCTAGCGTAGAGACCTAGGTAGTAGAAGCGTAGATTACGCTTATAACTAATACGTTTAACTCCTACTTTAAAAGTGTGTTAGTTATAGTTATAATACCTTAGACCTTCCTAGAAGTAGTGCTAACTAGACTATTAGTTATATTATATAGAAGGTAAAGAAGCTCTAAAGTTACCTATATAATATATATCTAGCTATAATAAAGAAAATAGACACTAATAGAGACACTCTAATAATAGGCTCTATAAGGTTAGTAGCTATAAAGATAAGTAAGAAACCTAAGTAGACACTATATAAAGAAATATAAAAGTGCTTTAACTATAATAAAGTAGGCTACCTTATATAGGATTACCTTAAGGAGCGTAAGAGGAAGAAGAAGCCTATAACTATATAAGTAGTTACTAAGTAGAAATTACACTCTAATAATAAAACAGACTATATAACTGCCTCTAGTAGCACTAAGGAAACATCTAAATTAGAAAAAGAGTAGCTCTAGGATAAAATTAGGCCCTAAAGCCTATAAGCAAAAAGTATATAAGGTAGAAGGACTTCTAATGTAAACAGAAGATAAGTAGGCTAGCTGCACTAGTAGAGGCCTATATTAATAAAAGAACCTCTATATAAGCCTTAATTAACATTAGGTATAATATCTACGCTATAGTTAATTATAACTTTATATATAAATTACACTTACTATATATTAATTAATATAAAATACTCTTATAAGGGTTTATAGGCCCTTCTAGGCTATACATTATGTAAACGTGTTTTATTTTCTAGGGGTCTAGTGATATATATTAAGTATAACTATCGCATTAAGTTTCTAACCAACAGTATCCTTAATTATACTACACCCACTAGATAGCGTAGATCACTACCTGCAGCTAGCCTAAGTACTCCTTTATTATTATAATTTTAGACATATTATCCTACTTCTAGGCTATCCTACTAATAAAAGAGCAGAGCTGCTGCTGCAGGGCCTACCTTACCCTAATAATCAGGCCTGCATTAGCTGCTAGGCTGTTAAGAAGTAAGATTACTAATCTAACGCTAGTAATATTAATTACTATATAGTTATCTATTCTGCTATTAATAGCAATAATGTTATATAGAGAGTTCCCTCTGTACTGCTTAATAATAAAGCTTATCTAAGCTGTTATAAACTGTTTTATAACCTCTAAGGGGTTATAATTAAGAGGGGTGCCTAGTTTAAAGGGGTTGTCTAGGTTAAGCGTAGGTATAACTAAGTAGGATAAGGAGTTAATAAGATTAGACTTAATAAGATTAGAAAGGAGGATTTAATTTAGTTGCTTTAGTAGGTTTTAGGATAATTTATCTAAACTATAGGTTTAGCAGGTTATAGGTATAGTTAATAAGAGAATCCTAGATTCTATCCTAGCTAACTATATATACCTAACAAGCCTGCCTCTTAAGGTTAAATACCTCTATAGTTAAGAGTTCTTGCTGCAGACCTTAGTAGTATAGACCTTAAGAGCAAAGCTATCTCTAGTAAGTTAATCTAGCATTAAGTAGACTATACTAACCCCTATAGTACTATATATTCTTAAACAAGCTACCTTACTAAGTTAACAGCATAAGAATAGGGTATAGTGCTTATATTAGGCTAACTGCTGTTGTTTTTTTTGTATTATGTAACTAATCTTAACTATAGGATCTAATTAGTTCTACGCTAGTTTAATTAGCGTTCTTAAATATCTTAAATAAGGGTTTATAGAGGGAGCTATAAAAATAGATACTAATAGAGTTATTATCCTAACGCTTAACCTTTATAGCTACTAAAAATATATTTATATATATACAGTATGCAGCCTAGATGTAGATATCTTCTTAGGTAAGCCTTAGATAGAAGATAACTAAGCTATTTATAATGTAGTAGAAAGAATAGTTTACTATAGCTACACTAGCCTTACTTTTTACTTAGTTAGATAGAAAGAGTAAGAAAGAGTATAGTAAATATAAAAAGTATATATCTTAAATATTATATCTTTTACAGCAGTCTGCTGCTAGGCTGTATATAAAGAAAAAGCCTACTGCTAAGTAGCAAATTACCTATATAATATAGGTGCCTCTAACGTAGGTATCCCTAATAAGCAGTAAAGTGTAGCTACATTTAGGTAAATTATAGCTATTAGCTTAGCTAATATAGAAAAGGCACTATAACTAAAGGTAGAGAAGGAAGTAAAATAAACTACTATAGTTATAATGCTTCCTAAGTAGATAAGAAAGGAATTTAGAGACCTCTTTAACCCCTCCTTATCTATAGACCTACTACCCTAATAAAGCAGTTTTAACTACTACATTAAGCTAGAGAAGGATATAAGCAGAAAAGAAGCACTATTACCCTAGGGACTATTATATAGGATATTACATAAGGAGCTTCTTATCCTTAAAAACACACTCTAAGACCTCCTAGATAAGGGTTTTATTTAGGTAAGCAGCTCTACAGCTAGTATGCCTATTCTATTTATATATAAGCTAGGCAGCAGACTATACTTCTACTGTAATTATAAAGCACTTAACGCTATTATAAAAAAGGACTAATACCCCTTACTACTAATATCTAAGACTTTTAGATATATAGAGTTATTAAGATAGTTTATAAAGGTAGACGTTATAGCTGCTTTCTATAAGATATATATTACTAAGGGTAATAAGCTAAAAACTACATTCTAGACGCGCTATAGGCTCTTTAAATAGCTTATTTACCTCTTTAGGCTTACTAATATACTAGCCTTATAGTAGCAGTTTATTAATAGTATACTATAAGGCTTCCTTAATAATTTTACTATAGCCTACCTTAATAACATACTTATATACTTAAGTAGGTTAAAAAAGGACTATAAAGATAAAGTATAGTATGTCTTTTAAGCCCTTTATGTAGTAGGACTAAGCCTTAATACAGCTAAGAGTAAGTTTGCTATAAAGAAAGTTAAATATATTAGCTTTATTCTTAAGGCTAAGAAAGAGGTCTCTATAGACCATAAGAAAATATATATAATTTATAAATAGCTAGCGCCTATAAGCATAAAAGGGGTATATAGTTTCCTAAGGTTTATAAACTATTACTATACGTTTATATAGGACTATATAATTATTATTAAGATACTTAATATACTTATAAAAAAAGGTATGCTTTTTATATAGTTTAAAGCGCACTAAGAAGCCTTTACTAAGCTTAAAGATATATTTTCTATAGCGTTACTACTTTATACTTTTAACCTAATAGCGTTTACCCTTATTAAGATAGACTGCTTAGGCTTTATGCTTAGTAGCGCCTTTATACAGCTTAATAGGGATAGTAACCCCTACCTAGTTACTTTCTACTTATAGAAGCTTACCCTAGCGTAGTATAACTACCTAATTTATAATAAAGAACTTCTAGCTGTAATAGAGTGCCTATAGGCCTAGTAAGCAGAGCTCTAAAACGCTAATAAGCTATTTTATATTATTACTAACTATAAGTTACTAAAGTACTTTATAATAAAGTAGAAGCTAATAGAGCGCTAAAGCTGCTAGGTAGAGAAACTAGTAAAGTATAACTTCTATATTATTTATTACTTAGGTAAGGAAGTAAGCATCCTAGATATGCTATTACATAGGGAATAAGATACGCTAGTAAGCTAGGATAATAAATAGGAGTAGAGCTATATTATCTAAGTTATTCTAAAACGCTTTATACTAGCCTTACTATTATATACTAACTACACGCTAGGGGCTTAATGCTTATAATAAGAACTACTCCTAGTGCTAAAGACCTATATATTAGAAGATAAGTCTCTATAATAGATATAGAAGATAACATAAGATATAGATATAGACCTTTAGTGTATTTATAATACTATTATAAACAGCTTATATATACTCCTTATTAAAGTTAAGGTATATATTTAGATTAGTAACTACGCACTAAATGCAGCTAGGCGTCTTACCTAACGCAGCTGTCTCTAGGTCCCTAAAGATAATAACCTAGACTCTCTATTAAATAAGTTATATATAAGGTTAATATAGTAAAGCTATAATTTAACCCTATTAGGCTACTTAGGCTGTAATAGCACGCTTAAAATTATCTCTTAATGCTTCTACTAGCTAGGCTAGGTGTAGGCTGTATACTGTTTTATATATAACTATAACGTCTGCAGCTAGAGTAAAGTCTAGTAACATATAAAGAGAGGGTACCTATAGCCTCTTAAAATCCTAAAGCACCTATAGAGTAACCTTTTAATAGACTTTATTATAGACTTACTGCTTTTAGGCGCTATAAAGGTATATTTCCTTTAGGTAATCTCTAACTAGCTAGGTAAAGTAATTACCCTTAAGGCTATAGACACTATAGAAGTAGAGGCCTATATAATATGCTTCCTTAAATACTACTTCTGCTTCTATAGTATACCTAGAAGCATTATTAGTAATAGAGGTAGTAACTAAATAAGTAAGTTTTAGAAGCGTTTTTATATACTAATAGGGGTTATATAGAAATTAAGTATAGCTTACTACCTCTAGAGTAATAGAGCTACTAAACAATTTAACTAGGAAATTTAAGCTATACTATATACCTATATTAGCTACCTCTAGGAGGACTAAGCGTAATAGCTTCTAGTTATATAACTTATAATTAATAATTATATAGTATTAGTAATAGAGGTTAGCCTCTTCTTTCTTACCTATAGGTACTATATAGAGCTAGTTAAAGTACATAAGGATAAAGGACTAGAACTAGAGTTATGTAAGAAGGCTGCAGAAAAGCTTATATAGAGGATAATAGATATAATGTATATAGCGTAAGCTGCTATAGCTGTAACTTAGTAGCACACTAAAGACGCTGTAAATAAGCGTTATAGCGTAGCAGAGAGGTTTAACATTAGTAATAAGGTTTAGCTAAACCTATATAACTACTGCTCCCCTTAGCCTAACTATAAGCTTAATTAGCTTTATAGTAAGTATATAGTTATAAAAGTTATTAGCCCCCTTATTATCTAACTTAATATACTAGGTAGTATCTATAATTATTTCTATATTAACCTCCTATAAAGGGCTGTAACTAACCTCTTACTAAGGTAATAAACTATAGATATATAACCCTCTCTAATAATAGAAGACAGTAAGTAAGAATAACATATTAAAGAGATTATTACAGCTAAGTAGAGGAAGTAAGAATGCAGTAAGTTACGCTAGGCGCTAGTATAGTAGGAGGGATTTACTAATGCTACCTAGGAGCCTATAGATCTTATAAGTAATATTATAGCGCTTAATATCTATAAAGTAAGATATAGCCTAATTAATATTTATAATAGTAACCTAACCTATATATATATTAAGTAAAAGAAGTATAGGGGTAGAAGTAACGTTATTTCTAGGCTGCAGCCTAACTCTCTTAACTAATAACAGGTAGTATAAAAGGAGCTTAAGGGGCGTATAGAGTGTAGCCCCTACTTAGAGCTTTAGGGAGTGCTTATAGCCCTTACTAAGGGAAGAGGAGGGAGTAGCAGTAGTAGCTATTAAATTAACAGGGGTAATAGTAATAGGTTAATATTACGTATATTATGCGTTATATATGTATTTCTGTATATGTAACTATAACTATTATGTTACCCTTACGCCTAGCCTTACTACCTAACTTAGCCCTTAGCAACCCCTTTTCTAGGTGCCTAAGGCCTCTATAGAGCCTACTGCCTAGGGTGAAGCCTATAACAGTCCCTCTAATATTTACTAAGTAACTAGGCTGAATTAGGCTAATAACTTCTATCTCTATATACCCTTTTAGCACGCCTAAAGTGCCTTCTGTAGGACCCTCTAATTTAACACGCCTCCTTAGGGAAGGCCTTCTTATAGGCCTTTATAGCTTTACAGCTGTAAAGGGTAGAGCCTTTACTTTATAATACCCTACGCAAAAGGCGCTTAGAAAGGGCTTTCCTATAATCTATAGTGCTTATAGGGCACTAGCGTGTAGGAGATTATAAGTCTCCTTAACAGCCTATATATCCTCCTTTATTATCTATACTTCTAAGTAAGCCTTATCTTTAGTAAGCTCTTACGCTTAGTTACGCTTAAGAAACGCCTTCTTATTAGTTATATTTATCTATTATAGAAAGGCCTTATACTTTAATAGGTTAAGAGCCTTAGTAAGTCTGTCTGCTATAAGCTCTATAGATAGCGTATATATAATATTAATATACTACTAAGTAACCTTCTATTATAACTAGTAGTTATAAATATCTATATAATATAACTTTATATAAAGCTTTAAGAGCTCCTTAATTATAAGATTAATAGTCTGTTAATTATTATATTATATCTATATTCTTATAGGCTGAGGTGCTTTTAATACGTATATTAAGTGCTAACTACACTCTATAGGGAGCTATACTTATAAGCGTAATATTAATTAGCTAGTAAAAAGGGCTTCCTTAGCTGCTTATAAAAGCGCTAGAAGCTCTGCCTTAGTAGTTAATATAGTAATAGTATCTTACTTATTAGCCTGCTAGGTAATAAGGCCTCTAAAAAGCTTTATTATAAAGGCCTAGGAGCTCTTACAGTTAAGTAAATTATCTATAAAGCTTATATTAGAGGTAACCTCTAAGGCGTCTTTATTACTGCTAGGCTTAGCGCTAAATTAAAGGTAGAGGTAACATATATAATAAAGGTATAATAGTGTGTAGTTAGCAGCCTTCTAGTAGGCTTTACTTAGGTTCTAATTAAACCTTATAAGCCTACTTACTATAAAAGCAATATTAGGGCGTATTATAATAGCAGCATAAAGGATTATACTAACCTTCTGCTAGTATCTATTTATCTTATAATACACTATATTATTAGTATATAGTAGGAGCTCTTCCTTTATTATAGAGGTAAATTTATATATATTATCTATAACGTTAGTATACATAGGGAGTAGTTTTATAGCCTTCTCTATATATACTACTTATAAGAGCTAGAGTCTCCTACTTACATAGTTACATAGGACTTTAAGGCCTAGAAACTACTAGAGCTTCTAGCCTTCTTTAAGGTAATACTTTGCTTAGAGGGCTCTTAGCTCCTTAATTACTACGCGCTCTTAGGCCTTTAGAAACGCTAATATATAGTTATTAATGTAAAAGAAGAATATAATCTAGCCTTTCTGCTAGCAGCAGTTTTTACCTATAACGTATTAAAAGCCTTATATAATAAGTCCTGCTTTAAAGTGCTATTACTAGAGGAGAGGTAATTAGCGTAAGCTGTAGAGGGCTTTCTAAAGGTGTATAATAACGCCTTTCTTATAGTAACCTAGTAGTAACTCTATATACACCTCTTTATTAATATCTATATAGATAAACGTATTAATAGCGTTATATTAGAGTAACTCTAAGTTAAAGCAGGCAGCTAAGGCTATTAATATTTAGAAGGATATACCTACTAATATAGCTGTATATATATTATATAAATCTTTTACCTGTTAGTTACTATATATAATAAGCCTTACCTTTACCTTTATAAGGTAGCTATACTTATTAAGCTTATATATATAGACCTAAATACAGTTAAGAATCTAATTACTATAAGCAGAGCCTTTAGGAACTTTCCTCTATAACCTTAACGTCTTATAGCTATAAAGATAGCTTCTTTTAGCCTCTTTAAAAGCGTCTTTAAAAGGGTAGTTTACTAGCTAACTATATAATGTAGGAAGGGGAGGTAGGTGTTTCTAGTAGGTGCTTATTAAAAAGGCTGCTCTACTGCTCCTTATAGTAAGCCTATTAGCTGCCTCCTGCTTCTAGCCTATATTAGGCTATACGCTAGGTATACTTAAAAGTGTACCTAGTTACGCTTTTAGCTCTATTATAGGCGTACCTAGTAGACCTACACTTACTAGCAAAATAGGGTAATTAGCCCTCTCCTATAGCATATAAGTGCTATCTAGTTATTTCTATTTAGCTTTAATATATAAGTGTTACTTCTAGTAGGAGCAACCTACTAGAAACGCAGCCTTAAAAGATTATCTTAGCAGCTTACGCTTAAGAGTTACATTATTAGCAGCTTCTTTAAGCATTTATAATTATTATTCTTAAGATTCTTCTTCTTACCCCCTTACGTTAAGTATATCTCTAAGGGTAGTTATAAATAAGGCCCTTAGGGGTAGTATTATTAGTAACGTTATTAATATAAACCTTACTTTAGTATAGGGTAATAGAGGGGTTAGCTCTTTATAGTTATAATTTAAAGGGTCTTTAGTTTTATAGCTATAAAGAGTTAGGCTATTAAGGCCTTCTGCCCCCTTAGCGTAGTTAGTATGTTCTTAGATCTTATTAGCTTCTTTATCTACTATATATATAAAGCTTCTTTCCTATACCTCTTAGTATATAAGACGCTTAATTATAATAGCTATTTCCTATAGATTACTCTTATATATGTTATTAGTAAGCTTTATAACATTACTATTAAAGGTAACCTTTTTATTAAAAATAACATCCTATATAGTAAAAACTTTACTATGAGTAGGGCTTTATATCTAATATAAGTTACTTAAGCTGTAGCCTATAAGATAGCTAATCTAGGCCCTTAGGGCTAGTTATTAGCGTTAATTACAGTAAAGTTAGGCGTTAGCAGTAAGTGTATACGCTTTATAACTATATACATATAGGTAAGAAAGGTCTAGCTAAGCATATACTACGTTAGCTTTGCTTTAGAAGTGCTTATACTATAGTTAGTATAGGGTTTTCTAACTATAAGATACTTACAGTATATAGTTATAAAGGTAAGTAGTAGCTATATAGACCTCTAGCTAAAGAACGTTTAGTAGGTATATATTAATTACTATACTGTATGCTTTTTGCTTAATAACTACAGTAATATACTTTATAGCTCTATTTTACGTTTAGGTATTTAGGGTGCTTACCTTAAGGCGTATACTACACGCCTCTATTACGTCTATAATATCTAAGTAGTATAGAAGCTTATTATTAGTCTTAATAACCTTTATCTAATAGTTATATTATACCTGCGTGACGCAGTGGCATGCGTCTGGCAGCGTCTGTGCGCTCTGCGTGCAGACGGTCGGTTTGATTCTAACTGCAGGAAGCCACTTTTGCAGAAGTCTAATTAGCCACTAGAGCTCTACAAAAGTAGAGCCTTAGGCCCTACATGCATAATAGGGCTCTAATAACAGTGCACTACACCTACGTATTATGTTTTCCCTTTGTAATAATCCTATATTATATTAGGTAAAAACAAGCTAACCTTCTAATGTTTAATAAGATAAAGTAGTTTTCCTCCTATATAAATTACAGGAGGTTTTTCTCTTTACCTATATAGATTAATAAGTACTATATATATAGAATAGTGTAAGGGAATACCTTACTAGTTCCTACCTAGATAGTGAATAATATAAGACTCCTATTGCTGTAATAGTTATATTATACTTCTAATAGGGTAAGAAAGTCTATAAGTATAGTAAGTAGTATCTTAGTAGTTCTTTAGCGTAGGTAGAAATCCTATATATAACTATTACTGCAGTTAGAAATTATTATATAAGATGTATACCCTATGTAACTAACCTCTAGGTTATAGAAGTTAATTACTAAGTAGTTAGTAGGCTTTATATAGATTATAGATTTATATAGGCTGTATCTAACTAAGCAGTAGGCTTTACCTTTTATATAGGCGTTATAGTTAATAGTGTAGATCTTATAATTATTAAAGCTCTTAAGACGTACTCTATAAGCTGTGTTAATAATCCTCTTAATTACTTTAGGGCCTAAGTAACCTAGCCTGTAGTACTAAGTAAATAGGCTGCTAAGAATTAGCTTCCTATATGTCTTTATAGTGTATTTATTTTGTTAGCGTAATTAAGTCGCTTTATTTAAGCCTATAGGAGGTAAGGGTATAGCAGCAGCTAAGGCAGCCTCTACCTTAAAGGGCCTATAGTTAAGGACCTATTAGTTATAAATATCGTTAAGGTAGGCTATAAAGGACCTATCTGCTTTTTGTAGGTAGTTATTTCTAAGGCTTATATCCTACTAAATGCCTTATTGCTTTAGCTTCTTAAAGGACACTAGGTTAGCTGTAAGACTAGGGTAAAAGGTAACGTTATATAGGGTAAGCCTTATAATAGTGCCTATATACCCTCTAAACCTAATTTATATAGTGCTATATACTTTAATAGGTAGTTACTATAAGCTAGCCTATAGGAAATTACCTACTAGTGTAGCCTTTATTATCTTAAACTATAAAGGCTTATTAAAAACATATACTATTAAGCCTAAGTCTAATATTACTAAGTAAGCTAGGTAATAAAGGCTTTTTACAGTGTAAAAAGAGGCTAGTGTAATCTTTCCCCTATATCTGCTATATAGTTAGTTATTTTTAATAGTTACTACCCTTACCTCTTATAGGCGTTTAGTAAGCTTTAGGTTATATTATATATACTTTTTAATTATAGCCTTAACTGCTTTACTCTCCTACTACCCTTTAGGGCGTATATAAGAAAGGGCGTACTAGCAGTAGTTAATATAGTGCCTTAGGGTAAGGTAAAGCTAGTAGCTTATACGTTTTAAAAACAGTATCTCTACTATGCTTATACTTAACCTCTCTTACTTAAGTAGTACACTTTACTCTTATAAAGGCACTAGGGGCCCTATTAATAACAAAGATTACTTATAGAGTGCACTTAGCTTATAAGATTATATCTGCTAGCAGCCTCTATAGCTATAATTCCTACTACTATAGTTTCTATTATTTTAATTTCTATAGTAGCCTTTAGGGTTCTTATAACCTATATTAGTTAGGCTAAAGGCGCTATATATAGCCTTCTGCCTAATAGGTATGTTACTAAGGAGCTCTATTACCTCTTATATATTACTTATTATTATAGAGATTATAAGATTCCCTTTTTTAGCGTCTTTCTTACTTTACTGTAAGTAGGTAAATACCTATTAGGTAAAGTAACTAGTTAAAAAGGCTTTTATAATATCCTAAAACTAGTGCTTTAAGTGCTATACGTTAGGGACTTTATTAGCCTTTATGTTATAAAGGGCGCTTTCCTATATAAGAAGCTATTTCTTAAGCTCCTTTATATTATTAAGGTAATTCTAGGCGCCTTTATAGAGAATTCTTTTGTATTTTGTCTATACCTTATTACGCCTTTCCTCTAGGCGCTTAGTAATATAATTCTTAAGCTTCTTTACCTATTAGTTAAGGTGCTTATCTAGTTTATAATAGTGTTCTAAGAGCTTAACGCTTATAGTATCTCTAAACTAGTCCTACAGTAAGGTGTATTTTTATATATATGTTTTATACTTTTTTAATACGTTAGTATATTTACTTTACTACTCCTTATATAACAGCAGGTTACTTAGTAAGAGCTTATAGACCCCTTTAGCCTATAAGTTAGCTGCTGCTATAGGCTTAAGGAGTAATCCCTAACTAGCTATTAGGATTAAGGTTACTTCTACCCCTTAAGCGCTTAAAGAGCTTAATCCTATATATAGAGCTTAGTATCTTAAATAGTTATAAGGCTAAGGGTACATTAGGCGCTCTATTTAAGAACGCTAATTAAACTAGCGTAGAACTAATTAGATCCTACAGTTAAGATTAGTTACATAACGCAAAAAAAAAAAAAATAACAGCAGTTAGCCTAATATAAGCACTATACCCTATTCTTATGCTGTTAACTTAGTAAGGTAGCTTATTTAAAAACATATAGTACTATAGGGGTTAGTATAGTCTACTTAATACTAGATTAACTTACTAGAGATAGCTTTACTCTTAAGGTCTATACTACTAAGGTTAAGAACTCTTAACTATAGAGGTATTTAACCTTAAGAGGTAGGCTTATTAGGTATATATAATTAGCTAGGATAGAATCTAGGATTCTTCTATTAACTATACCTACAACCTGCTAAACCTGCGATCTAGACAAATCTCCTACAACCTGCTAAACCTATAATTCAGATAAATTATCCTAAAACCTGCCTCTTAAAGCAACTAAATCAAATCCTCCTTTCTAATCTTATTAAGTCTAATCTTATTAAGTCCTTATCCTTAGTTATACCTAAGCTTAACTTAAACAACCCTTTTAACATTAACGCCCCTCTTAATTATAACCCCTTAGAGGTTATAAAACAGTTTATAACAGCTTAGATAAGCTCTATTATTAAGCAATATAAAGGGAACTCTCTATATAATATTATTACTATTAATAGTAGAATAGATAATTATATAGTAATTAATATTACTAACGTTAGATTAGCAATCTTACTTCTTAACAGCCTAGCAGCTAATATAGGCCTTATTATTAGGGTAAGGCAGGCCCTACAGTAGAGGCTCTACTTCTTTGTTAGTAAGATAGCCTAGCAGAGGGAGGATAGATTAACTATTACTAAGATAAAGCGCTTAGGCTAGCTGTAGGTAGTAATCTACGCTATCTAGTAGGTGTAGTATAATTAAGGCTAGATAGAAGTAGAGATTTTGCTAGAAGCTCTAAGGTGTTAGTTAGAAACTTAATGTAATAGTTATACTTAATATATGTCACTAGACCCCTAGAAAATAAAACATGTTTATATAATGCATAGCCTAGAAGGGCGTTTAGGCGCTCTATAAGTGCTATAATAGTCTTACTAAGCTTATAAGAATTACTTACTAATAGGTTAATTACTTCCTATAGGTTATAAGCTCTAGCTTTTACTTAGAGCTGCTTAAACTAGATAGTCTAGTTAGAGGAGGATTTTAGAGTAATCTTTACGTTATTAGTTATTATTATATACTTTTAGCTTATAGGAATTATATTACTAAGCTTATTACTATTAATTTCTAAGTATATAAGACTCTTAATTATTAAATTAATAAGGGTAATAGTAATAGGTTAATATTATGTATATTATACGTTATATACGTATTTCTGTATATATAACTATAACTGTTATGTTACCTTTATGTCTAGCCTTACTACCTAACTTAGCCCTTAGCAACCCCTTTTCTAGGTGCCTAAGGCCTCTATAGAGCCTACTGCCTAGGGCGAAGCCTGTAACAGTCCCTCTAATATTTACTAAGTAACTAGGCTGAATTGGGCTAATAACTCCTATCTCTACACACCCTTTTAGCGCACCTAAAGTGCCCTCTATAGGACCCTCTAATTTAACAGTAGCAGTAGTAGTAGCAGCAGCAGCAGTATTAACAGTATAGCTTAAACGCACTATATTAACAAACTATAAGCAGTTAGTAGGTATAATAAACATGTAAGGGTATATAAGTATATAGAAGCTAACATACTAGTAATACTTTTATAAGCTATAATAAGGCGCTCTACTTAGTTAGCTAAAAGGCCTCCTAGGGAAGTAGCCCTACTAGGCGCTATAATACTAATAGCAGGCGTAATAGTAAGTAAGGTAGCAGCAGAAGTAACCTAGCTAGAGTTAAATACAGCCTTAATAGGGGAGGTAGGGGTAGTAGCAGTAGTAGCAGTAGGAGCAGCTGTAGTAGTAGCAGCAGAAGTAGTAGCAGTAGGAGCAGCAGCAGTAAAAGACATAACAGACACACTACTAGTAGAACTAGTATACTACTTTATCTTATATAAATATATAAGATAAAGCTTATCTTACTGTATATAGATATAAGCCTAGTCTAAAGTAACTAAGTCTTTCTAAGCCTTAGTAGTAAAGTAGTAATATTAGTCTTATATACCTATTAGTAATAAAACAGCATAATTAGAGCGTTAAACTTATAAGCTCTCTAAGCTAGCCTAGAGGGGCTATAGTAATAGCAGTAGTAGTAGTAACTATCTCCTAGTAGAGAGAGAGAGAGTTAATAGGGATCTAATATAAGGTTAGCCCTAACTATAGAAAAGTGTCTTATAAGATAAAATATATAGAAGGAGGGTAAGTATAGCTGCTATATATATAGTTAGTATAATAACTACTAGCACTAAGCTTATTAGTATATAAGGCTGTATTAGTATGCTTTATAAGCTAGTTAGTATATATAAAATAGGGAATAGCCTAAAGGCTAGTGCGCTTTATATACTTATAGCACTTTATAGGGGTCTTAGGGAGTAAAGAATTATCTAATTCCTTATTCTAAATATACTTAAAAAGTAATCTCTATATGCTAGTTAGCTTTAAATATGTAATTCTTATATAAGATAATATACAGCTAGAGGCTTAGTAGTAACGTTAGTAGTAGTAGTAGTAGTAGTAGTAGCAGCAGTAGTAGTAGAGGCAGCAGTAGTAGTAGTAGCAGCAGTGTTATTAATAGGGGTAGGGGATATATAAGCCTCTAGAGAGGGACTAAGAGTAGGAGGCTATTAGTAACGTTAGAAACAAAACTAAACAGCTAAAAAGTATATATATATAGGGCGTATACACCTAGAAGAGTAAGACTTATAGCTATTATATAATCTATTTAACTATATAATAATTAGTATAAGCTATATATACTAATAGAGGAAAAGGGGGCGCTAATAGATATAAATCTAACCTACTTTTTAATAATTATAAAGGCTAAAGAAAAAAAGAGAAGGAAAAAGAGAAGAAAATAATAGCCTATAAAATTATTATAATACTTACTTATAGCGCCTAGGCTATAGGTAGTATAGGGCTACAGCCTATAGGGCTATAGCCTATAGGGTACTAGCAGTAAGAGGTACTATAGACTTACTATAATTCTTATAGGCGCCTACAGGCAGGTAAGGGGTATATATTATAGGCTGCGCTATAAAGGTATTATAGCTAGGCTTTACCTGCTATAGACTTAAGTAAGCTACATATAAAAGCTTTATACACTACGTAAGCATATAGCGTGTAATCTCTCCTTTTCCTCCCTAGCTTAGATAACTAGTAATTAAGTTACTAATTACCTAAATAAGGCCTTACCTAGCCCTTTATACTTTAACTTAATAAGAGTATAAAGAAGGAAGAAAAGAAAATTATAATAACAATATAGAAATATTTACTTAGGCCTTACCTACACTACTTTTAAATTACCTTTTTTAGTAGAGGTTATATACCTTACAGCAGAAAATAAAGCTATTAATAAAGGTATTATAATATACTATAAGATATTAATCCTCTATTTTCTTTTACTTACTTTTATAATAATTACTTTAGTAATTAAGGGATTATTTTAAATAAGCTAGTTATTTTTAGTTAAGATAAGGATTTAATTATTTAATTACTTTAATAATTAGGGGGTGTATTATAAGGAAACCCTTAATACTTTAAGGCTTACTAAATAAGTTACCTTATATGCTTTTTTATATATGTATATATATATAACTAAGATATTATTTCTCTTTTTACTTTTCTAGAGAATAAGTATCTTTCCCTTCTATTCTCCTATGCCTTACTGCGTGCTCTAACTCGTGACAACATGGTCGTCGCTAGGGTGCTGACGGCAGGGACTGGGGTAATGCTGTCGTTGCTTGTCTTCGTCCTTTGTCTCATATTCTGCGGGTAAGCTCAACTCTGAGACATTGCTGGCCTGGGTGCCAAAGAGTTTTTTTTTTAGGAAGCCTAGCTGTGGGAAAAGACAAAGTATTAGTCGGCGAGCAGTCGCTGAAAGGCTGACGGATTCCGTAGTTTGGGCGCTCAGCTAGGAGAGGTTTATGTGGTCCCTGGTCTCCAAACTGCTGTCCTGTAAAAGCATGTAGGAAGACCAGCGGACGTCGTGTATTACACAAAGCTCCAAAGACGCACGCAGTGTTTCTCCTTTCTCCTCGCCACCCTTGATTCCCCCGCCGGCTGCCAACTATCTATCCACCACGCGTTACGATACCCCCTCCATCCCCACGAGCCGGACGGCCAATTTGAATGCGGGATTTTCGCCGCGGCCATCGTTGGAAAAGTCCCCCAAAGGAGAAGTGGACGACGTACCCGTATGCGGCAAAGTGACAAATCACGACACATGCGGCTTCGCTGAGAGGCCAAGTTTGATTTGTAAGTGATGGCTCGATAAGGGGTCTGGGTCGGACAAACTGCGCCTCTCGAGCTAGCCAATGTCGCGCCCTCGGGAGGTAGTGATTTGCGGACATGACCGACGTTGGGCCCCAAGATGTGGATGTGTGGAACTCGGCTCGACGATTGCACCATCGCGTTCGAGTGATGAAGCGGGGTAGACCTGAAGCTGATGGAACGCGCTCGGTATCCGTCGCTCCAGGGACTGTTGATAACTACCATCCGGGTCATGAGGGGCTATGAGGGGTTATGAGGGGTCAGTGAAAGTTGGTCGGGGTCTGGAGGGGGTTGCCGGCGTTGAGTCCGTGGTTTGGGCGGAGCTGCCCCGGGTCGCCGGTCCCCCGACGCGCCGCGCCGCGCCGGCGCGCTTGTCGGCCACTATCCCGGGCAGCCGGCCTCACGAGACTCCGAAATCAAAAATTCTTTCAGCGAAGCTCCCGGGCAAGACAGAAGAATAACAGAGGAACCACTGCTCAATTTCCAAATCGACCCAGAGCCCCTCCGGATACGATGGGGTTATGGTGACATCTCGCTNCCCCCCCTTGCCGAAATCGGGCTCGAGTGTGTAAGGCGTGATTATCATGCAGTTGTCGTCATATCCTGCAACGAGTGTATTATATAGGCCCGCCGCATAATTCACCAACGATGCCATGATCGAAAAGGGAGACAGAGACAGAGAGAGAACAGAGAGAGTAGTATTGATACCCCCCCCCATCCCTTTTACACCAACATTCATCACAATGCCTACCGAATTCATCAGCGTAACGTTCCCCAACGCCTCGACGGAGATCGCCCCGATTCCCGGCGCCGGCATCGACCCGGAGTTCCTGGTCCGGTACGCCAAGAACCTGGACGACTACGGCTTCAACTACACGCTCGTGCCGTACGGGTCCGACTCGTTCGACCCCTTCACGATCGGCGCGACCATTGCGGCCGTGACCAAGAACGTCAGCGTCATCATCGCGCTGCGGCCCAACACGCTGTACCCGACCGTGGCCGCCAAGGCGCTGGCGACGCTCGACCAGCTCAGCAAGGGCCGCGTCGTCGTGCACTTCATCGCCGGCGGCAGCGACGCCGAGCAGGCCAAGGAGGGCGACTTCTTGTCCAAGGACGAGCGGTACGGCCGGCTCGAGGACTACATCAAGATCCTGCGGCGCGCGTGGGAGTCGGACGCGCCCTTTGACTGGGACAGCAAGTACTACACCTTCAAGGGCTTCACCAACAAGGTGCGGCCGACCAGGGGCACCATCCCCGTCTCGGTCGGCGGCTCGTCGGACGAGGCGTACCGCATCGGCGGCTCGCTGGCCGACATCTTTGGCCTCTGGGGCGAGCCGCTCAAGGAGACCAAGGAGCAGATCGACCGCATCTACGGCGAGGCCGAAAAGGCCGGCCGCAAGGACCGCCCGCGCATCTGGGTGACGTTCCGCCCCATCGTCGCCGAGACGGACGAGCTGGCGTGGGCCAAGGCGCACCGCACGCTCGACGCCCTGCGCGGCAACATCTCGGCCGGCCAGGGCAAGCCGGGCCAGGCCGGCCCGGAGCCGCAGAACGTCGGGTCGCAGCGGCTGCTCGACATCGCCAAGAAGGGCGAGGTCCAGGACCGCGCGCTGTGGTACCCGACCGTCACGGCCACCAACGCCCGCGGCGCCTCCACGGCCCTGGTCGGCTCGCCCAAGACCATCAACGACTCCATCCTCGACTACGTCGACCTCGGCGCCGACCTCATCTCCATCCGCGGCTACGACAACCTCAACGACGCCATCGACTACGGCCGCTACATCCTGCCCGCCGTGCGTGAGGAGTTGAAGAAGAGGGACAAGGGCGCCAACGGCTCGCAATGATTGTGACTCGAGGTGGTGAGCAGCCGGGGAAGGGGTGGTGTGGATGTGTGTATGAAAGTTATGATGTACATAGCCACTTTGGATAATATCCAGAGAAATACCATGCAAGACGACATCAAGACCAAACCGTACGACGACCTCGAGAATATGGTACTCTACAATGTGACGATGGCATGAGGAGCTCAAAAGGCAACTAGACAGAGAAGACGGACAAGATGCCGCGTGTAAGCCAGACGGTTCCTCCCCCCCCC
>NWBT01000050.1:1780030-1792658 GCA_003386485.1 Colletotrichum lentis
GCCGCCGCCACCGCCGCCGCCGGAGCAGAGACGCGGCAAAAGAGCTTCGAGGAGCAGCGGCCGCAGAAGAAGATGTCGCGGTGTGCTCGCTGTACGAGTACTTGGCGAGGCGCGACAGGTCTTCTGACGGGTTGGGCCACGGCGCGCAGCTGGAGTAGAGCGAGCCGGTGACGCGGCGGCAGGAGGTGCAATGGCAGCACACGGCCTTGAGTGGGAGGGCGGATCTGGCCAGGGATGCCGAGAACATGTGTTCCCTGCACAGGCACTGCTGCGCCTTGATGGCAATCGAGTTCGCCATTTCCGATGCTACGCTTTGGGATGATGACCCAGAAGAGACCCCCAGCGGTTCTGCTTACTATGAGTAGGAGTTTGCTCGAGCCGGCGGGGGGGGGGGGGGGGNAAAGCTTCATGTGGCAGGGAGAAGGAGAAGAAACTAAAAAAAAAAATTAAAAAAAATTGCCCGATTTGGGGATTTGGGGGCGGGGTTTTTTTGTCTGGATTTTTTTATTTTATTTTTATTTTTGTTTTGTTTTGTTTTGTTTTGTTTTGTTTTTGCTTCCTATTCCACCTAAGCTGCCAGATACACCAACCACTAGGGCTGACACGATACATACTCTCTGTATGACAAGACCACACACGACACGTTCCTGTCCTGCCAGTCCTACTATGCTGACATGCTCTGCTTGGAATGGATGGCATGGCTGAATCCGAACACTCGCCGGTTCAAGGCGCTCCTCCAAAGCAAAAGCGGCCAGTCGCGGTTGTAAGTCTGAAGCTAGTCCGGGCCGCCGGCATATCAATGTTGATTGTATGTTGGCGGAACCCAAAGTGAGAGAGAGAGATGCTACAGTGCTACGTTACACGTAGGCCGCCTTGGGGATGTTCCCGGTTGCTTTCTTCTTCTTTTTTTTTCCTCATAAAAAGCCGCAAGTCCACCTTTGTTGGTGTGCGTACCCAAGGCGATAACTACCTACCTACGAACGTACATACTACGTGACCCGTCCGTCCGTCCCCCCATCGAGCAGGTTTTATTGTATCTGTTGCTCTCGGTGTGCCCTAGCGCCGGCGCATGCCATTCTTTACCCAAATGAGCGCTGTTTCGACGAGAATAAGATGGATGGCCCTTGGCCCCGAACAGACTTCCCTTGGCCAGAGCTTCGGTGCTGGGGGGGGTGCTGGTTGCAATATCACATATGCGCACCCAGAGTCTGTTGGTTGTTGGTGCAATGATCATCCTTGGTTCTGCCAGGCTCTATCTACTTTTCCGGCAAAAGCTTAT
The DNA here is from genome assembly GCA_003386485.1 of Colletotrichum lentis. NCBI lineage: Eukaryota > Fungi > Ascomycota > Sordariomycetes > Glomerellales > Glomerellaceae > Colletotrichum > Colletotrichum lentis. The sequence goes on from NWBT01000050.1 coordinate 1,781,310, forward strand.
TCGCTGACGGCAAGTTCAAACAAACAGCAACAACAAGAACAACCCCAGAAGGGGAACGGTTTAGCGGCTTCGTCCCGCACCGCTTATGCATCTCGCTGTTGATCCCCTTCCAGGCTCAGTATCTGCCAACATCCGCGTTTAGACGAGCCGGTTCTCGGTTAGATCCAGCCTCTCAAGCAGCGCTGCTCGGTTGTCTNCCAAACGCGCTATGAGGATCTACACTTTTGTACCGTACGACCTGAACTTTGCAATATTTGTCGACTGCAAGAGGACAACGGCAATCTGCGTTGAGGGGACTTGCTCGGCGAGATGGGAGCAACACACCATGGCGGTGCTTTTGTAACTATAATGTATTTTTCTTGGTGGGGGTTCAGGTTCGCCCCGTCAGCTCTCGGTTCATGATAAATAGGGAGGCTTCCCCCTTGGAACCGAAGATCCTTTCTGTTTGTTTTTTTTTCTTTCCCACCTCTCCAGTCTTATCAATTTTTCAGTCTGCTACTGTCGTCTTTTCACCTTGGTCGCTCGTTTTGACAAACCCACTCTCGTTCAAACCCTCGGGACACAACTGGCTCTCCTTCATTCGTTCAGGGGAGAAGTAATCGGCATCCAATTCGCTTTTGTCTTTTTTCTCCAAGAACAGCAGCCCGCTCCCCCCCTTCTCTCCCCTTCTCCAGAGAGAAGAAAAACCAAAAAAAAAAAAAAAAATCACCATGGCCTTCATGACCCTCAAGGCCTCTGTGGCCGTGGCCTTGGCTCTGTCCCAGACAGCCCTCGGCGCCGCGTTCGCCTCCACCAACCTGTACGAGCGTTCCGAAGTCCAGGCCATGCCGGTCGAGAAGCGCGCCTCCATGAGCGAGTTCCAGCTCTGGGACGAGGGGGAGATTCCCTACATCCTGCAGGAGCTCCCGCACGAGCTGTCCGGTTACATCCGCGATGCCATGAGAGCTTGGGAGCAGAACACCTGTATCCGTTTCCTGCCCTATGTGAAGCATCTACATACCGCTTGGATCAACTTTAAGAAGGTAAGGTGGCTTTCCTGTCGTGGGGGAAAAAGAAGAAGAAAAAAAGAGAAAGAAGAGAAAACAAAACCTCTCAAGGGGGGGGAACCTGCTGACTCCAGTCCCATTCTAGTATGACGAGGGCTGCTACACGCAGAGACTTGGATCTCCCGAAAAAGGAGAGGTCCAAGTCAACTTTGACGACGCCAATGCTTGGCAGCAGATCAAAAGTTGGGGCACCTTTGATGGTTGCTCGGCCCCCAGCACGGCTGGTCAGACTGTGAGTTGAACCCCCCCNCGTTGTTGTTCTACCACAAAAACCGATGGACGGGTTCGAGACTGACAACAACAAAAAAACCCATACAAAAACACCACAGCTTGGACATGTGATTGGTCTCATCAACGAGCAGCAGCGGCCCGACCGCGATCAGTACGTTACTGTCTTGGAGGGCCGCGTCAGGAAGGAGTTCCGTAGCCTGTTCACCATCCACCCCGACGCCGACACGTCGGTCCCCTTTGACTACAACTCCATCATGCTGTTCGGGCCCAAGGCGTTCGCCAAGAACAACTTCTGGGCCGCGTTCGCGGGCGAGGCGGCCCTGAAGCGGACCATGGTCTCCAAGAAGGCGGACAAGCCCATCGACCCGTGGGACACGCCGACGCCCAACGACTTCTTGGCCGTCAACAACGCCTACGGCTGCGCCGAGTACTTCCGGCGCTCCATCCCCGAGTGCCGCGCCGGCGCCATCCCCAAGGACGGCCAGCACTCCTCCTACCGCTTCCTCATCGACAAGCACACCGAGGACTTCATGCGCGCCCACGGCTACACCCACGTCGCCGCCCACCAGGAGTGCCGCTCCAACACGGCCGGCCAGAACACGGACAACTGGGCCACCACCCCGCTGGTCGGCTCCGGCCCCGGCACCCAGTACAACATCACCGTCAACCGCTGCAAGAAGGACTTTGACCGCCACGCCAGCCGCTACGAGGTCGCCCTGTGCAGGGGCTCCCACCGGACCACGTGCGACGTCAAGTGCGGCTTGCGCCGCGTGTGCCCCTTCAACGCCGAGAAGAAGCAGGTCGACAGCCAGGCCATTGACATTGTGGACGACGTCCTCTGGGTCTGCCACCAACACTGAAAAAAATCAATGGACGTGCCAAAAAGTCCGTTTTGCTCGAAACGAAAAAGAAGAAGAAGAAGGGAAAAAAAACGAGTTCAGCTCCCTCGGGAGTTTTGGGGGGGGGGGGGGGGGGGTNATATAATGGGTGGTCGGTCGGTCGGTCAGTCAGGTCAGGTCAGGTCAGGTCGGGTGAGGTCGGGTCAAAGAGGAAGGGAGGTTGGGTTTAAACGTTTCGGTACGAGGCCATGCCGCGGAATAGAATAAAAAAGTTCTTGATGACGGTAGAAATTGTAATGTCTCTTTTTGGATATTCACACCACACCGCCGGTTAACCATGGCGAGCATGCACCTTGGCCCATGGTTCTAGATGACGATCAATAACGTTCTTGTTGTTGGCAATGGGACAGACAAGTCTCTTGAAGTAAGAGAGGTATTATTGGGGTTGCCCCTAAGGGATCATTTGACTCAACAGGGGTATGTTGGGACAACTTGGTGACTTGAACAATGACGAGGTCACGCTTCCTTCTTTTCGATCCCATCACCAATACGGAACACTTGGACTCATGGAAAGGAACACCATGATGTGATTGTACTTGTTTGTTGGACTGTGATGAACCAAAATATTCCCACGGTTGGGGGCAACAGATTATTGCGTAGCAAAATGGTCGTAACGTAACAGACAACAAACTGTATGAAGTAACTGTATGAAGTAACTGTATGAACTAACAGTATGAGACAACAAACTGTATGAACCAACTGTATGAGACAACAAACTGTATGAACCAACTGTATGAACCAACTGTATGAGACAACTGTATGAGACAACTAACTGTATGTATGAACTAACTGCATGAACTAACTGCATGAACTAACTGCATGAACTAACTGCATGAATGTTCCCCCAAGCTTCTACTAGACTTGAAGCGATACAGCTTCTCGACAATGTCGTCGTCCCCCAAACCAACTGCCCCCCCCCCATCTACTACGATGCTGATCGGCCAAAGTTGTTTGTCGGCGGCCTCTTTTGCGAGTCAGCGACGGATCCCACGGCCGGCAAAAACCCGATGCGCGTGAGGAATTCGAGATTCCTCCGGACAGCAACCTTGAGCCGCACCGGGCTCCAAGTTGCTGTGTCGGCGCGCGTATTACTACTACCCCTGACATCCCACTCCATCGCGCCATTGTCGTCGTCGTCGTCGTCGTCGAGCAGGTGGGCCAACGGCCACAGCGGATGCGCCTCCCGTCTCGCCTCCACATCCCCCCGGACCGCCGGGAGCCACTCGGACGTCCGAGCCGGACGGAGTTGATACCCCGAGGCCTGGACGAGCCTCCAGAACTGGCCCCACGTCATGCCGTCCTGTTGGCTTTCGACGGCGCTCCCCCGGAGGGGCGCCGTCGGGTTGAGCGCCGTGCGGATGGCTCCGGCTGCGGTCGTGGCCGCATCCGACACGGGTAGCCAGGCATCCTCGTCGCCGGCGTTGTACGTCCCAATGCCGACGTTGGCCGCGGTGAGCCTCCAGAGGTAGTCGTCCGGGTTGGCCACGCCCTCGGTGGCGGTCCCGATGACGAGGCCCGGCCGGTACACGGCCATGTTGCTCCAAGGCGAACGACACCTCGCGGCGGCCCTCTTGACGAGCACCTCGGCGACGAACTTGGTCTGGCTGTAGCCCATGGCGCCCGCCAGCTCGAGCGCGACGTCGTCGTCCCTCTCCTCCTCCGGCCCGGCAGTCCTCCACTGCCGGCCGCCCGAGACGTACGCGAACCTCAGCGACGGGTTCCGCACGGCGAGCCGGAGCAGCTGGACGGTCGAGCCGACGTTGACCGCCTCGAGCGCCGCGTAGCTCTTGTTCCAGTGCACGGCGGCGCCGTTGTGGACGACGGCGTCGAAGGAGCGGCCGTCGCCCAGGAGACGCCAGCGCTCGTCCGCGAGGCCCAGCCGCGGGCGCGACAGGTCCCCGGCCCAGACGTCGAGCTTGTCGCCGTGGAACTCGGTCCACCACAGCGCCTTTCGCGCCGTCTCCGTCACCCGGCCCCTGGCGGCCTCGGGGCTCGCGCCGCGCACGAGGGCCGTCACGCGACCGACGTCGCTGCGCTCGAGGAGCTGACGCAGTATCTGCGTGCCGAGGTAGCCGCTCGCGCCGGTGAGAAAGACGTGGAGGCCGCCGCCGCCGCCGCCGTCTTTGTTCTTCATCTTGGGACGGCTAAAGGAGGCTTCGGTGACGGTGTCGGGACGTTCGGATCCCGACAGCCTAGACAGCTCGTCGTCGTACCGGTTGACCTGGGCCATGATATCAATCATCCGGCTGGTGGCCGGGGGTGCAGAAGACGACGACGACGACGACGGCTGGACGACCGAGTTCCGCCCGGGGCTGCTTGAACGAGAGATCAACGCCGCCAGGGATCGGATGCTCGTCTTGTCGTCCATCAAGAACTGCATGCTGACCCTGGTCCGGTACTTGGTGTGGATGAAGTGCATGAGCGACATCATGTTGAGAGAGTCGAGGCCGGACGCGTGGAGCAGCACATCGTCGAACTCCCCCCCCCCCCCCCCCNTGTTGGGAGAAGGAGACGTCCAAGGCACCACGACGTCCACCAGACTGGCCATCTTTTCCGCCAACTCGTAGGCGGGCATGTCGTCTGGGAGTATCATGGCCGCCGCGGGCTCCGTGGACGACGACCGGGGGAGTAGTGCCGCCATGCCAAAGATGCCCGGCTCCCGCCGCCCCGACAGGCCTTCGAGCCAGGTCGCGATCAGGTTCCTGTCCACCTTTCCAGAGGCGGAAAGCGGAAAGCCTTTGCGGGACAGCGTGCCGATGCCGACCCAGTGGGCTGGTACCATGATGCCGGGGACCCTCTCGGCCAGCTCGCGCCGGATGTCGTCCGCCGCCTCCTCCTCCTCCTCCTCCTCCTCCTCCTCCTCCTCCTCTTCGTTGCGGCCTTCAGCTTCTTGGGCATGCGGACGCGGACGGCCAGTGGCGGCGCTACTCCCACGGCCATCTTCCGCTTCCCACACGGCCACGAGCTGTCTCGAGAAGGGCCCTTTGGCAGGGAACACGACGACGCCGCGCTTGAACCGCAGGCAGCCCGACAGGTGGGACTCGATGTCGCCGATCTCGATCCTCTGGCCGTTGACCTTGACCTGCATGTCTTTGCGGCCGACGTACACCATGTTCCCGTCCTTGTCCTTCCGGACGAGGTCGCCCGTCCTGTACAGGCGTCGTCCCGCGTCTCTCCTCGGACGACTCCGGGCCGTCGTCGACGACCATGGAGAACCGCCGACGAAGAACGCCGCCGTTCTCGCCGCATCGTTGAGGTATCCGTCAGCCAGGGTCGGGCCCCCGAGGAGCAGCTCGCCCGTGTCCCCGTCGGCAACCGGAGCCGCCCCGTCGCCGTCGGCATCCACGATGCGCGAAGAACAGCCCACGGGGAGACCAATGGTCCGGGGGTCCGCATCCGCGGAGCGATACAGGTGGCAGGCCGCGATGACGGAGCACTCGCTCGGCCCGTAGGCGTTGAAGACTCTCGTCCCGGCATCTCGCCATTTTCCCACCAGGGCCCCGTCCGGCGCTTCCCCTCCCAGGATCAAGGTCCGGAGCGACGGGGCCTCGGCCGGGTCGACGATGCGGGCGACGGATGGCGTGAGCAGCGCCAGGTCGACCTCCATCCGCCGCATGAAACCGCCAACGTCCGCCAGGCGCTCTGCCTCCGTGGGCACGCAGACCGTCCCGCCGTGGATGAGGGTGGTGAGCATCTCAAACAGGCTGGCGTCGAAGCTGTACGCCGAGAACTGGAGCACGCGGGTGCTAATACTACCACCGCGAGACATGCCAAAGACCGGACCGTGGGCGGTCGCGCTGGAGGCCAAGGCCGCGTGCGATGTGACGATGCCCTTCGGGGTCCCGGTAGACCCGGATGTGAAGATGACGTAGGCCGGGCTGTCGGGTCCGGAACGAGCGGCGGGGGCGGCGGCGGCGGCGGACATCATCTCGGGGGGGCCGTCACCGGAGGAGGAGCTCCCGGTCCCCTCGAACGCTTCCCGGTCGACGATGATGCGCCTAAGCGCGCCGAGGTCTGTTGCCTTTGCCTGGAACGTCGACATGAGGACAGTCCGGGCTCCGACTTGGGCGACGACGTCCCTCAGGCGGGAGACTGGCTGGCCCGGGTCCAGGGGGACGAAGACGGCGCCCGCCTTCAGCACGCCGAGCAGGGCGACGACGGCCCAGACGGACTTGTCGAAGCACAGCGGGATCATCTCGCCCTGGCCCACGCCGCCGTCGACGAGTCGGCGTGCCAGTGCAGACGCCATGCGCTCCAGTGCGGCGTACGACAGCCGATCGGCCGTCGAGACGACGGCGTCCCGTCGGGGCTCTGCCCGGCTCTGCTCCGCGACGAGGTCGTGCAGCGTGGCCGAGACCTTGACGGGCTCGGGCTCGGGCTCGGGCTCGGGCTCGGGCTCGGGCTCGGAGCGACGGCCGTTGCAAAGAGACCGGGAGAGGCTGCTGCTGCTGCTGCTGCTGCTGCTGCTGCTCCTCGGCATCTCGTCAAAGGCGATGTCGGCCACCACCGCCACCCTGGAGCAGCGGCCCGTCCCGGAGGTCGCCCGGAGGAGCTGGGCCATGATGATCTTGACGGTCTCGATGGCGCGGGCCACAAAGACGCGGCTCGTCACTTGCTCGTCGACGTGCGTCGCGAACTCGACGCGCCCGGGGCGCAGCCAGACCTCGCATGTGACGGGGAACGTCGTGTACTCTTCGCGGTAGGCCGGCTTCAGGAGGGGGCCCGGCCCGGTCTCCTCCCAGCCGCCGCCGCCGCCGCCTCCCGCCTGGACAACCAGCAGGTTCTGGAACGCGCAGGCCCGCCTGGTGTCCGGGTCGAGGGTGCGGATGCGCTGGATGCCCGTCTGCTCAAAGGGGATCATGGCGGTCGCCTGGTCCTGGATCCGGCGGAGGAAGTCGGCGACGGCCAGCGCCCGGTCGATGCGCACCCTGACCGGGACGGTGGCGATGGTCGGCCCCTCGACGCTCTCGATGTCGTCGAGGGGCGCATTCCTGCCCGAGACCGTCGCCCCGAACAGGACGTCGTCGGCGTCGGAGGAGAAGTGGCCGAGCATGAGGGACCAGGCCGCGCGGACAACCGTCGACATGGTGACGCCGCCGCCGCCGCAAGACGCTGACGGGCTGCTCACGTCGATGACGAGCTCGTCCCGGACGACGGCCCTGGCAAACGACTGGTGGCCCGGACGCGGCGCGGCCGGGAAGCTCGGCGCCGGGGCGCCGCGCAGCTCCGTCGTCCAATACTCGGATGCCGCGTCGGGCGAGACCGCCTCGCGGGCGTAGGCGATGAAGCGGCGGTAGTCGGCGGCCGGCTTCGCGACGCGTCCGTGGTAGAGGNTGACGGCGCCGCGGCCGTGGGCGTAGAGGCCGCCGGCGTTGGAGTACGACAGGCGCTGGCTCCAGGACGCCGTGCCGCTGCCCTTCTGCGTCTTCACGTGTGAGGTGATGGAGAAGTGGCGCGTCACCGCGACGGCGTACTCGAGCGACGCGTTGAAGCCGGTGGCGTTGCGCGTGAGCGTCTGCGAGAACTGGATCTCCGGGCCGCCGCCGCCGCCGCCGTCGTCGTCGTCGTCGTCGTCGTCGTCGTTCCCGGACGCCACGAGCGCGAAGCGGTTGAGCGGGTCGCCGGGGTACATGGGCCGGGCGTCGTCCTCGTCGAGGTACGCCTCGAGGTCGTGGTGCGAGAGCCACTCGACCCCTTGCCGCACGACGGCCTGGAGGGAGCCCGCGGACGCCGTGGTCGCGAACCGCGTCCGGAGGATGGGCGACGCGGCGTGGATCTGCTCCCAGACGCTCTTGAAGCGCACGAGGTCCACGTCCCGCGGCAGGGCATGGATCCATCGGCCGGTGTAGCTCCCCGGCCGCGTGAGGTTGACCGCCATGAGGCCCTCCTGCATGTGGGTGCAGGGGTACAAGTCCTGGATGTCCTCGGCCCGGACGCCGCACTGGAAGGAGGCTTCCTCGCGGAGCTCCGGCACGGCGTCGGGGTCGAGGAACTGGAAAGGGGTGTTGCTGTTGCTGTTGCTGCTGCTGTTGTTGTTGTTGTTGTTGTTGTTGTTGTTGTTGTTGTTGTTGCGGCGAGCCGAGTGTGCCGGCTTGTTGTCCTCATCGTCGCCGTCGGCGCGTTGGCACACCAGGGCCATGCTCCGCAGCACCGAGTTCTTGAAGATGCTGGCGACGTCGATCCGGAGGGCGAGCCGGCGGCACGCGGCAACGACTTTGATGGCGCCGATCGAGTCTCCGCCGAGCGCAAAGAAGTCGTCCGCGGGCGAGATGCCGTCCTCCTCCGGGACGCCCAGCACCGCGGCCCAGGCCTTGCGCAGAACAGCCTCGATCGGCGTCACGTCCGAGGCCGGCGTAGTGTTGGACGGCGACAAGGAGGCTTCGGATGAGGGCTCCGTGTTGTTGCCGGAAGAGACGGTGAACTGTCCGGCCGAGGAGCTCCCTCCTTCAGAAGACTCGGCGAGGTCGCCGGACGGCATCATGCCAGATGTCTCTGTGTCAACCTCGGTATCGTCAGCCTCGGTATTGTCAACCTCGGTATTGTCAACCTCGGATGTCGCTTTGTCTCGTGCAGAGGGCCGGAGAAGCTGCTGCGCCGTCATCCCGTTCCCGAGACCGCGGAGACACTTCCTGTCGACCTTCCCAGAGGGCGACAGCGGCAGTCTACGGCAGGCTATGACGGCCCTCGGGATCATGTAGGCCGGGAGGACCGTCGCCAGCTCGGCCGAAGCCTCTCGGAACCGGCGGCGGGCATCCTGCCAGGTTGGATCTGTCTCGCTGGCCAGTATCATCTCCTCCGCCCGGTTGTCTGTCGCTATTACACGGGGAGACGGGTCAGACGGCTTGGAAGCAGGCGTCACAAACGCCGTCAGGATGCCGTGGTCGGCCCCGGTCGGCCGGAGCAGCTCGACGGCGACATCCCAGGCGGTCTCGGGAGCCCCGGGAGCGTTCGCCGAACAGCCCAGACACGGCGCCAGGTGGTGCTCGACCTCGCCGAGCTCGACGCGCTGGCCGTTGATCTTCACCTGGCCGTCTTTCCTGCCATGGAAGTCTATGGAGCCGTCCGGCCTCATCTTGCCGAGGTCGCCCGTCCGGTAACACCGGCCAGGGTCCCTCGCCACGCCGCGGAGGAAGCCCGGATCGTCGAGGAAGACGGCGGCGGTCTTGTCCTCGTCGCCGAGATAGCCGCGCGCGACGGGCGGCCCCTCGACGACGATCTCGCCGACCGTGTCGAGGGGCGCCAGCCGGCCGTCCTCGCCGACGATCCAGACGGCGCAGTTGGCCGGTCTGCCGAGCGACCTGCTCCGGACGCCCCTGGTCCGGGGCTGCTCGCTGACGACGGTGATGGCCGAGCACTCGGCGGGGCCGTAGGCGTTGATGGCCTGGACGTGGTCGGCCCAGGCGTCGGCCACGGCCTGCGGCAGCGCCTCTCCGACGAAGCAGAGGACCTCCAGCCCCGGCACCTCCTCCGGGCGCATCAGGCTCGCCACCGAGGGCGTCAGCATGGCCCAGTTGACCCGCATGCCGGATATGCACCGGGCCACGTCGTTCGTCCTCTGCTGCTCGGACGGGATGCAGAGACAGGCGCCGACCATCAGCGTCGACAGCACCTCCAGCATCGAGATGTCGAACGAGAAGGAGGCGTACTGCAGCACGCGGGCGCGCGGGGAGTCGAGGCGGATGGCCTTGGAGAAGCCCCTGGCGCTGGAGCAGAAGGCCGCGTGGGGCACCACGACGCCTTTGGGCTTCCCGGTCGACCCGCTCGTGTAGACGACGTAGAGCGCGTTGTCCGGCGTCGCGGTCGAGGGCGCTGCGAGTGTCGTCGTCGTTGTCGTCGTCGCCGCCGCCGCCGCCGCCGCCGCCGGCCTGGCCTCTCGGAGCCTGGCCTCTCGTCGGAGCCTGGCCTCTCGTCGGAGCCTTGTGCAGAACGACTCGTCGACGACGACCCTGTTGCCCGGGCGTATCTCCTCGGGGATCCTGTGTCGGCTGCCGGGAGACGACAGCACGACGGATGCCCGTACGTCCCGGACGATCATCCGGATCCGGGCGGCCGGGAGCGACGGATCGAGAGCGACGACGGCGCCGCCGGCCCGGATCACGGCCAGGATGGCGACCACGCTCCAGAGCGACTTTTCAAAGAGGACGGGGACCAGGACCTCCGGGCCAACGCCCATGCCCGAGAGGTGATGCGCGAGCTGCTTGGTGCACTGCTGCAACTGGGAGTACGACATGTCGCCGTCCCAGGCGCAGACGGCCGGGGCGTGCGGCGCCGAGTGAACTTGTTGGTCAATGACGTCGTGAACCAGTACACGTTCTTCTTTCGGTAGTCTGTCATCGTTAGTCTTTTTTTCTTTTTCTTCTTCTTCTTCTTCTTCTCATCACGCCCTGCAGAGACCAAGAGTGAGTACTCACGGCCTGTTCAACTGGACAAGGTGACGCTGGCCTGCCGGGCTCAGCAACCCGATGTCTCCCAGCGTGGCTTTCTCGCCCGACGGGTTATTATTATTATTATTATCCAGCTGCCAGAGGATATGCTCCACGTCGTCCAACAGGAGCCGCACCGCCGGCCGAGAGAAGCGATGGTCGAACGTGGCGGAAAGCTCCAGCTCTTGGCCCTGGATCCGGCCCTCGAGTCGGATCGCCCAGTCGGAGACGTCCGGCGACTCGTGCGTGTCCGGGGCAGCGGCCGAGAGGGCGATGATGATGGCGGTCTGGGATGCGTCGTCCCTCCTGACCGCTATCAATGCCGGGGGGGCCTTGAACCCGAGCCCGGTCTCGGGGACTCCAGACGGAGCAGTCATAGTCGAGCCGGCGACGTCTCTCAGGAACGCAGATACTCGAGCGTGACGACTGACGGCAAGCCTGATGGGCAACGGCGGAGACAGAGCCTCCAAGTCCGTGTTGCTGGAGACGCTCAGCCCAAAAGCCACGTGCTCTCCATCTGCTTGCGACGACGACGACGACGACGACGACCAAGACGACGACGACCAAGACGACAACACCAAAGCCCATGCGGCGCACACGGCGGTCCCGATATCTGCCCCCTTGACGTCAACCACCGGGCCCCGAACGTGAGACAACTGGCGGCGCGCAGTCGCTCCCGCATCGGCGGTTGTTTCGTCGGCAGCGGCAAGCAGCAGCGCTTCTCCAGGCGGCAGCGGCAGCGGCGGCGGC
>NWBT01000050.1:1844829-1865185 GCA_003386485.1 Colletotrichum lentis
GGGGGGGCCATGTTGCCTGCAATGACTTGTAAGTTATTCCCCGCGCGAACCTCCGCTCCGGCGCCGGCGGCCTTGAGCGCGGAAAAGTCCGTGGTTTTGGCCGCGGTTTTCCGGTCGAGCCCCGATCACGAGTCGGGTCTTGTTTGCCAGGTAACAACCGCCGTCTTCAGCAGTGCTTCGTACGAGCAGAAGTGCCCTGTGAAATGCCCTGTGAAATGCGAGAGGGAGGCATCTAGGGGCTGGAGACCAGCATCTTAACAATGCCGAGTAGCATTGATAAGGACATGCATGGATGGTTGTAATTCGTCTAGTGGACGGGATAGGTTATAAAGCGTGACGGTGCTCGCTCGGGATGTAAAGCCGCTCTTTCAGGCAATGCTTCGTCCAAGGGGTGCTCCGTTCCTTGGATCATGACATGACTCCTCTGCAAACCCATCCGGATATCATTCTTCATACGTCCATACACCCATACATCCAGCATATATTAGCCTTGATTAGGACCGATAGGCTGATTGACATATTATCCCGGGCCGCGGCCTCCAATGTCTGCTTACGTCCACGGTCCAGGTGCATGTTGCCACACACAAACGTGGCACAAGAAGCCCTTCTTGTTTGCCTATCCCTTCCCCTCGCCATCCTACCGGTAAGCAAGCTATCTGCCTTGAGAGCTGACCGAGTGAAGACAGAGTGAGCATCCTGCTGGACCCAGTTGTCGATGCATACGCAATGGAACCCTACTGAGGGGGCTGCGTCCCACCGACAGTGACAGGAGTGAGACACATGTCACGAGACAGAATGCACAGTAGGCATAGGAGAAAAGGAGGGAAAGATGCTTAAATCCAGGAGATATAAAGTGACTATAAAATATAACTACCTATTATATATAACAATGTCGGATTATAGGGCCCTACGGAGGGCACTTTGCGCGCGCCGAAAGGGTGCGCAGAGATGGGAGTTATCGGCCCTTATCGGCCGGGCCGCTCGGCGGCAACGAAGAAGGGGACTGCCGCAGGCTTTACCTTACGCAGTAGGCTTTATAGGGGCCTTGGGCACCTAGAGAGGGGGGTTGCTAAGGGCCTAGTCGGGTGGCAAGGCCGGGCGAAAGGGCAACGCAATAGTCACAGTTACACGCACAGTCAGATACGCACACAACGCACAATATACGCACAATTGACCGATCATCATTACCCCTCGTCAATTCTACAGATTTGCCCACCCTGCCCCGGTTCATGCATGTATGACACAACCAAGGGTGTGGCTAGGCCCCTCGGCTAGTACTATGTAGTCTGTAGATAATATATCAAAAGGCTAGATGCAAGGTGAACAACTTACAGGAGTGGGTATGACCTGCTTCAGCCATCGCCATCCAATCAGATAATCCGCAGGGCTCAAAATAGATAGCAGATCTTGCTTCACCTTGAGAGGTGCCTTGTCTCAAGCTTGGCTGTTGGAAAGACGGCAAAGTGGCACAGGAAATGGACAGTTGCTCCCTCGCGCCGCCCCAGACTGTCGGTCTGGTTGGCCAACCTATGGCATGGCGTGTTTTTCGGACAAGGAACGAGCAATGTAAAGTAAAGTTGAAGTGCAACCCCCTTCCGGTTGGATACAAATATCTTAAGCGGGTCTTGACGACAGTGACTTGCAAAATGACAGGTCGGTCTGGTGCGTACGCTCGCAAGCGGGGGCGAAGTTGAAGACGCATTTGTGGCATTTGTGGCATTTGTGGCATAGGTATGCTTGGTACTTTACAGCTGTGTTTCCACAGGCAGGTATCCGGAAATCCCTGCTCAGCTAACAACGCCAGCTTCAATTCGTTCATGACTTACTTCGTTGGGAGTGTGGTCCGTGTTTCCTGTTTCGCCAAGGCACCAAAACCCACATCACATCAATTCACCAACTCAGTTGACTATCAACGCCAACGCTGTTCATCGTTTCTCACCATCCATCCCTCACCGTCCTTCAACTTCACTACCATAGCTACTTACTACAGTCTTAATAACGCAATTAGTGTGTTTTTTGAAACAAACACAACTGCAATAAGAGAACAATATAATAAATTTACCCTCTCTTACGCTAGTAGGTAAGTTAGCCTAGTGTAGATACAGGAGACGTTTAGCTATACTGTTACAGTAGGGACTAATAAGTCTAAAATCTTCTAGTTTTAAATATTTAGGACTCCAGTATTAACATAGGAATCATAAAGCTAGCTAAGACAGTTTATCTGCAGCTTATTACTGGCTGCAAATATTACAGAACTATTAGCAGATTGCAGCCTATATCTACAAGATAGATAACGTTCCTAGAACCGCTTACATTATTACGCGTAATGTCTCTGTTCCTCGGCGAGCTGATGCTGTTTCCTAGCAGCGCAGCACTATAAAAGACCTTATAAGGTGTGTTTAGATAATTATTACGTTAGCATAACTAAGGAGGGAGGGCTAATACGTAGATAATAGTTTCTTTACGCAGTTATAGAACAATAGTTAATATTTATCCTAAGACAATATAGACACTCTCTAGAGAGATTTTAGCTCTAAGTTTAACCTTCTTGCTTAATTACTTCCTCCCTGTTTTGCGTCTAACTTAAGCAGAGTTTGCTAAGTGCTCCCTTTGCTCTTCTTAGGAACACTTCCTTTTGTTCTTAGTTATAGCAACCTCTATAAGATAAACCTCCTTATAAACTCTAAAACTAGAAAAATTATAGGAGTTATTAACTAGGCTAAAGCAGTAATTCTTCTATTTAGCTTTTTGCTGTAGGGTTTTAAGAATGTTCTAGGATATATAGATTCTAAGAAATAGCATTACTACAACAACCGCCACAAACTCAAACATCTTTTTTAGCAGACCTTCTTAGAGGAAGCCAGAAATGCTTCCAAGGTTGATTTGCAATTGATCCAGGCTGCAAGAATGATTAGCCTGTTCTGCCGGTACAGCTTCATTGTAGAAGGCAAAGTGGTGAAAGGTGTGGTGGACCTGTCTGATGCTTCTTCTCTGGCCTATCTCGATGCATTCTGCACAATTAATGACTGGGCCCCTGGAGCACAAGTAGAATCATTTGCGGCGTAACTGTTGCGAAACATCCAGTAGGAGGAGGACATGGCCGCTTTCGAGGAGGTATAGCATCAATCCTGAAAAGACTAGCTTCACAATCAGACATGTCTTGGACAAAGTCATGGGACTCTCTGGATGAACACCTGGAGGGAAATGGGTCGAGGCCGCGAATGGAGAGTCGACGCAGGCAGGTCATCAACGAAGGTTTCAGGTGGTGGAAGTTAAGCAGCTATACCAAACGGGGTTGGTCGAATTGAATTATCCAAAGCTACGTAGAGATAATCTGGTAGTGACAGTTGTTTCCTGAAATCCTCTAAGCTACGCAAAATGACATCTATCGGAAAACTCAGTGAACAATGTCCTCAGCCCAGAGGATATCCATTAGAAAATCCTCCTTGCCAATCTTCCCGTCAGTAAAAACCTGGTGGGTATTCCTCACAGTCTTGGCATGGCTTTGATTGCCCTTGAGCTCAGTCATGCCTGGCCTATTAACGGCGAATCCAGTGAAACGATAGGACGTCCATTTCTTGACATCTCTCGCGTCCAACATGACGGTGCCATTGTCTTGGAGGATGAACTCGCACATCATCTCTGGAACTTCTTTGGCAAGGACTTCAAGTCCAAGCATCTTCATCAAGTTGTTAACGCATAGATACTCAACCAGTTCCTGGAAAAATGCGGGATCGACGCCATCAAGATTGGTAGTTGGTCCATCACGATACTCATAGGGCCTGCATCTCGCCACTCTCAGTCAGCCTGAAAATATGGCCATGGATCTCTGCGGGCTTGAGATCCGTGATACGGGCGAAATGGATGGAGCTTAGACGAGATATAGGCTGCAATTGCTGCAAGAGGAGTGAAAAATGGGGGGAGAAAATGTTATTAAATAATGCAGAAGACTTGGTGGAAGATAAGCCACTACCCTATTGGAGACTAAATTAGGGAGAGGAAAAACAAAGCTACCTATAATTAATAAATGCTGTAGGTGCCTCCAAAACGGGATTGCTGCCTGGATGTAGACTCTCCAGGTATATAACTGTTGCTGACAATGGTTATAACCGCCTCGAAATGGTTGGTTCATGGGGATTTCGCGAAAGCAGCTACGCAGGCGCCTAAGCCCGGCTTCATACCTCCCCGCTCCCCTCCCATACGACTGGTCATAAGGATATGCAGTCTCAAACGGCTGCACTTATGTCATTACTCTTGCCCTTATGGGCTTACTCCAGGTGAGCAGCATTGCCCTTCTTGGGACGTTTGCCGCCACACAGGCTACATACACACAGCGTATTTGTTCCAAGCCTTTCCTCTGTCGTTCTATATAGATATCGTTAGTCTTCCACACGTTACCAGACGTGTTGGGACGTAAAAAGAGTAAAAATGATCTTCCATACCTCCTACGGGGCCCGGTTGGGAATTGAACCCCAAGACCGCGCCCAGTGAGTGTGCAATACACACGGGCTGTAAGACCCAAAGCGCGAATCATGCCACTCGACCATTGGGCCGGCATCGGATATTCGTGAAAGGAGACCGGTCGTTGGGCGGCGTGGGGGTTCTTCGGCTACCATGGACGAAAGGACGATCGGGTGCATGCAGGCGGGAGTAGAACTCGGCTTGTCGTATAGTCAGTGTGCCCCATCTCGGCTTGAAGGCAGGTCGGACACTGACACTCTTGTGATGGCTAGACCAGTAGTCATTGTTGCGGAGCATGTTTCCTCTATGTTGCCTCCAAGTTGTCATGTCTGATCGCAGTATATGCTATTATTAGCCACGTATCAAGGGAAGAAAAAAGCCCAAACAGAATCAGAAAGGAAATAGAACCGATGCTCTTATTTTTCATCCATCTTCCTCGTCACAAAAACACGGTGCTGGTATCTTGTACTACTCTACAGCTTCCCCGCAACATGACTTCGCTCTTTCGTATTCCTCTCCGCCGGCAGCACCATGTTGACGTGCGTGCTCAGCGCCACGACGTCGCCGCTCTCGTCCAGAACGGTGACGTCGAGATCGAGTCTGCCGTTGCGGATCACCTTGGCCACGGACCGGACAAAGAGCCACTCGGCGCCCTCGGCGGGCAGCGCCTTCTTCACGTCCAGGTTCAGGGCGAGCGTCGGGTACCAAAACATCTCGCCGGACCGGAACGGCGTCTGCTCCTGGTCGGGCCTCGGCCTCCAGGCCTCGATGACGGTCGGGTTCGCGTCGACGACGTAGCCGAGCGAGGCGTTGGTGAACCTCTCGCCCGACCTCAGGCGCATCCACATGTCGGAGCGGCCCCGGGGCGTGCCCCCGCGCGGCAGGTAGTGCTCCAGGTTGGTGTGCGCGCGCGCAAACGACGCCGCGCGGGCGTTGAGCCTCGCCCGCCTCGCCCAGTGCGGGTCCCTGTCCAGGGCGAGGAGGGCCAAGTCGGCCGGCCGGGCGGGCGGCGTCATCGACCACGCGGTCCGGAGCGTCAGGCCCTTCTCGACGGCCAGCAGCGTGTTGATGAAGTAGCCGACAATCTCTCGCCGCGAGTCGGGCGTGAACCAGGGGGCGGCCGCCTGGAGGTCGTGCTGGTAGAGCGAGACGTGCACCGTCGAGAGGTTCCGGCCGATCTTGACCTCGTCGACGACGACTATGGCGGGCCCGACCTCGGTGCGGTGGAGGTATTCGAAATGGGCCGAGATGGTGTCGGGCTGGCCGCGGCCCGCGAGGTGCAGAGATGCCGCGCGCAACATGACGGACGCGACGTAGCCGCCATTCGGGACTATTATACAACGGTGTCAGTCCACGCACGCCCTCTGTGGTCACGAAGTGTTGAAGTGTAAACGGGGTGACCGACCTGAACCAATGCACCACCCAGAAGCCAGATTGGCCCCGTAGACGTTGGCGTCTAGTCTCGTTATCCTGGTGGCTTCGCTCAAAGGGACAAGCTCGTCCGAGGCGGACATGGCGCCGGCCAAGATAACGCTGCCTGGCGATTGATGAGACGCAAGTTCAGACCAGAGGGTGTTGTTGTTGTTGACGGTGAGAATGAGGGATGTTTGACGGGCCGCTGATACGTGAATAAAACCACGAGGCGCCGGATATAAAGCACAAGGACGAGAATGAAAATATCCGAAGTTAAGAAGGATGATGAGAGACTGAGTTGCCCAAGTGGGATGCCGATACTCCACGCGTCAGTCACCGGTAAAGGAAGCTTTGCATCCAGTTCATCTATTCTCTGGAGCCCCCTCCCCTTTTCGGCTGAAGACTGAAGTGGTGGACCGATCGATCCAGGAACAACAACCAGCGTCCCCGGCACTTGGCGATGAAAGTCGGCCGGAGTTCGCGCCCCCTCGCGCGACCATTGCCATTGCCATTGGGGGCCTCGGCTTTGGCACATGTCACCTGACTCGCCGGCTGCTCTCTCGGCGCTTGTCCTGTTCCAGCGCAGCGAGAGCCTCGGTAAGTGGATCCGTTGTTACCGTCCGTCTCACTCACTCACTCACTCACTCACTGCCAGGCTCACTCATTCACTCACTGCCAGGCTCACTCACTCACTCATTCACTCACTCCCTTCTCATATGGTTGGTGGTGGCTTGCGTGAGATGAGATTTTCACCCAATCCCACTCCTGGAGTCTCGCACTCACCGTAACATTTCGTATGGCGGAGGATCTAGCCCTTTGATGGACTTCCAGTCAGCATTGGGCGTATCGGGCGTATCGTTGGAGGCGGAATTGGTTTGGGACCCGGACTTTGGATATTGATGCCGGGGTATGCAGTGGGATTACACCAACTTCACCGATGTGAGATTTGCTGTCGACGGCCTTGGTAAGTGAGAGCTAGACCTAGGGGGGCCAAGAGGAATGGCGTAGGCCCTTTGGACAATTCACGATGAACAACACGTATTATCGAAAGACGAGAGGTTCCACTAACGAGGTGTTTGAATCCTGTAATAATCTACATTGGATCTGGTGTCACATTTTCACCATTCCCGTCGGCCCTCACTATCATTGACGCTGTTGGGTATTCCCCGCGGCATAATTAAAAGCAAAAGACTCATACACGACAAGCAGCACCTAGCAAACCCCCAATCATGGCCGATCCCTGGCCTTGATTCGACACGGGAAGGGCGTGGGATGGCTTGTGAGGCCGTTGGTCAGCTCCACCTCGGGCACAACCTCCTCTCCGCCGGGGCCCGTTTCTCGTCCTATGTCGACCGCCGCGAGCATGGAGGCGACTACAATCCACACGTTGGCCTCGGCGAGATGTTGCCCCACGCACAGCCTCCGGCCGAAGCCGAAGTGCCCCACGGGGAACGGCTCGCCGCGGCCGCCCTGCTCGACGGGGCCGAACCGGTCGGGATCGAACCGGTCGGGATCCGAGTACGTGCGCTCGTCGTGCGTCATGGCGCGGGCGTTGGCGTAGACGAAGGACCCCTTCGGGATGAACATGCCGTTGTACACGTCGTCCGCCAACGAGCGGTGCGGCACCCCGAGGGGGGAGACGGGGCACCATCGCAGCGTCTCCTGGACGATGTAATCGATGTAGGGCAGCCTCGGCCGGTCCTCGAACGTGGGTAGCCTGCCGCCTCCGACGACCTCGTCAATCATCCTCTGCGCCTTCTCCTGCACCTCGGGGTGGAGGACCATGTTGAGCACGAACACCACGAGCGTCGACCAGGTCGTGTCCTGGCCCGCGGCGTAGACCGCCCCCGCGGCCCCCTTGATGTCGTCCGCCGCCAGCTCGGGAGACGACCCCGCCGCCGCCGCCGCCGCCGCCTGTTCCCGTTGCACATCGAGCATGACCTTGACCAGACCGCGTTTCGGGCTCTTCTGCGCCATCGCCGCCGCATACGGCACGTCGTGGAGCCGCCGGATGGCCCATCTCCAGTCCCGCGCGAACTTGAGCGCCCGGTCTCTGACCAGCCAGCTCGGCAGGTGTTTCAGCAGCGGGAAGTAGTCGACGAGGGTGCCGGCCGGCGCGCCTCCGTGGCCGAGGGCGTACGACGCGTCCGCGGCGATCCGGATATACGGGTCGTCGTCGCTCTCCACGTCGACGCCGAAGCCGATGCTCATGACGACCGCCGTCGCGAACCTCCGCAAGGCCCTCTCCCACGACCCGGGATCCCGCACGATGCCCTCCACCAGCGCGCGGGCCTCCCTCTGCTGCAGGCCGCGGTACGCCGGGATGCTCGTCCGGGAGAGGCTCTTCTGCAGGACGCCGCGGTGCATCCGGAACACGGGGCCCCACCGCAGGAACGTCAAGGTGCGCCGCCAGCCCATCTCCTCGAACAGCACGAAGCGCGGGCGGTCGCAGTAGTTGGCGCCGCGCCGGTCCAGGAGGTCGACGGCGGCGCGGACCGAGTTGAGGACGACGAAGTCCTGGCCCAGCACGTGGAAGTACAGCACGTCGGACCCGTACTCTCTCGACCACGCGGCGTAGGCGTGTGCCGGGTTGTCGGTCGGGATGACGCGGAGGTGGCCCAGGATCGGCTCCGGCCCCCCCGGCCCCCCGTCGCCTTGTGGGACGGCGGCCCGCCGCCGCCGCCGCCGTCTGCCGGATTGGTGGTGCCGGGCGACGACGGCGCGCAGGGCGAGGCACGCGGCCAGAAGCAGGCACGCCGCAGCGAGGGGCGTCGTGCTGTGGACGGTCAGTAGTAGCTGGAGAAGGGCCATTGCCAATGGCACAGGCGACCGTTGTCGTGTCGGTGAACGGGCTTGTTGTTGAATGATGGAGGAGGGTTTTTTTTTTTTTTTTTGCAACGATGCTCTGGTGATGGGTTCATGCAGAGACGTGTTGCGAGTCGCCAATACGTGATTTATTTATGTTACGACTCTACGGACCGGCGATGGATGGCCCACGGCACCGAGGAGGGAGCCAGTCATGATGGCCGAACAGAACACGTCGAGCACGTAATTGTCGAGCGACAAGAGTCAGTTCCCGTCTTGGTCTTGTCAGGCAGGGAAAGTTAAGTTGCATACGGAAAGCTTGAGATGGGGGAGCCAACAAAGAAACACGCCAGAATTTCTGCCCACATCCCGTCTCGATTCCGATCGCCGGCACCGGGCGCTGTCTGCTTTCCCGGCGCTAGCTACTTTCCCGGCGCTGAGTCTCTTGGGTTGCCGGAATCGGATGAGGAGAAGGTTTTCCTGTGTTTAGGGCATGTTTTTNGGTGGGGGGGGGGGGCATCCTCTGCAGGGGGAGTCAGACTGACAAGGCGTCCTGACCGACACCAGACCAGCAGGTTCAAGACTTTAGCTCTTGTCAGAGTCAGCAACATAGTTGTTATATTGTGATGACAAGGCTGTGCCGCACGAAGCTTGATACCGAGTATTTGTTTCGTAGGACTAAGACGCTGATTCGCCATGGGAGTAACATGCCTGTCCAGCAAACAACCACACAAGTAATAATGGCGTCAATATGTGTAACGCAAGCCAACTTGACAAAGGAAAAGTAAACACTATTTGTACTAGAGCTAGGTATTCTTTCCGGTGGCCTAAATGAGTGGTATAAACAGGGTTATACCAATACCTTTATAGAGAGCCTCTATGTTGCCAACGAGAGAGGCAAATAATTCAACCTCAACTGACCGACATGGTGGAGAGGCAACTCTACGTTTAATCTACCTCTGGTTTAAAAAGAGACATATTCTCACAAAATATTTAGCTGGAAAATATAGCGGTACAAAGTTTGCTTGGACAGCCTTCCCTGAAGCAGTATTTCAGTCTTGCAACTTGTAGGCAGAAATGACAAGAATGAAAAAACCTCTGCCTCTCTACAAATCAGCCCACAGCCACCTCTACATCGACCGGCGGCGCGTCTGGTAGATTGGGCGAGGATTCCACAATCATGGGCAGCCTTGCGGAGGAACCGCCTTCTGCAGCTTGCTGTGCCTCGCGCAAAGCAGACACCCTTTTGTTGTTGTCGTCAACCCACGCTTGGGCGATCCTCACATGAGGGGACGCCCTCTGCGAGAGCACTGTAGCAAATAGAAACTGTTAGTCAATTTTGTTCGCGAATGAACATCCTTCTCACCTGACGTTGTGTGACTGCATGGCCACGACGTGAATTGTCACACGTCGGAAAAGTCGAATCGGAAGACGAAAAGCAGTGAGCCAGACAGTAACTTACAAAGGCGACCGTATCGGCGCACAATGTCGGCCTCGTCTTTGAATTCCACGCCGCACTCTCTAAAGTGATTGAAGGCCAAGTTGTCGTGGAAGGGGTGCGCCTGGAACAAGAAGCCGCACGTCTCCGTCGGACAGTACAGGATGTAACATCTGTCCTCCACGCCCAGGTTGTAGGAAAAGACCAGGCTCGGCTTGTTGCTGAGCATCTTGGTGGCAGAAGAAAGCCAGATCGGGGTCGGCTCGCCGTTCAGTCTATCGCCGTTCTGCAAGTCTCTCCTCTTGTTGCGCTGTCTCGACTTGGAGTAGGTCGTCGGCAGCTTCCGACGGGGGGTCGAGGGACTCTTCTGGACCTGTTTCGGAAGCACGGCCGGTGATCTCTTGCGGGGAGATTGTCTCGGTGCAGACACATTTGTCGAGGTGGACGACGAAGCCGCGCGGCTCGACCGGGTGCCCGGTTTGGTCTTGGAGGGGAGGCGGGCTGCCGAGAGCGTCTTGCACCACCACCACCACCACCACCACCAGAGAGTCAGTACAAAGCTCGACATCAAGCATGTGACGACAAGGATAAATGGAGAAGAAGAAAAAGAAGAGAAAAAATAAGATACTTCTTCCGCGATGCTCCGCTCCACCCGAGGAGTTGCCTGGTTGGGGGCATCGTCTAACTTGGCCATGGGAAACCAGGGACCGGGCGGAGGCTGATCGGTGAAGGCGACGGACGAGGTGCCGCCATGGAAGTAGTCGATCTTGGAGATGTATTTCGGGAACCGGATCGAACTACTGAGCTTCTCGTAAACGTCGGGCGGGTACTCGAGCGAGAGAGTCTGCAAGTAGCGCTCGAGATTGATCTCGCGGTCTTTCTCGTGTGTCTGGACGACGTGGTGGAGGATGGTTCGCAGCTGGCGCTCCATGTCTTGGCGGATCCTTAGGACCTTGGCGTCTTCCTTCCGTTTGGCGTGTTCGAACGCATCGTATGGGCTTCCTGTTGTATTATCACCACTGCGGGGGAGTCTGCTCAGGGTTCGTGCCGTGTCTGTCAGTCACTTCTCTTTCGGGAGAGAGTTGGTTGGGGGAAAAGCCCGGAATAGAATAGCATCGTACCTCTGGCTGTCGGTTTCCGACCCATGCTCGGCAGAGTCCGCTGAGCTGCTGTCGGTTGGAAAGGACATTTGGCGATCTTGAAAGACGAGACAAGTTGGGAACCGACTGAAATGGCAGTGAATTTTGGACCAAAAGAAGGAGAAGAAATAATCGGTACCCGCTCACGTTGTTGAGATGTCGTCGGTGCTCGGGGTCATCGCCGTCTGCTTGATGTCCTTCTGACGGTGGACCGAACCGACGTGTCTTGATGATGGAAGAACTTGGAATATGACAGAAGAGATCTTCGTTCCGGAGGCTTAACCGCTGGGACAAACACCATCCGGAGGTGGCTAGACTGTCACGGACAGCGGCGGCATCCCATGTTGTTTGCTTCTTGACCCCTGGCGCACACATGGGGCATGTCCAATCGGCCAACCCCCCCCCCCCATGAGAAGCCACACAGCAGCATTCGACGGGCCACTTCCCTCATGTCTTGAAACCATGCCGTTCTTTGACTGCATAGCCTGTTTGCGCAAAGTCGGACAAGAGGTGGTTGAGTCCCTCTCAAACGCACTGGTCTGACCTAACAGAGCCCTCCCCAACGCCCCCCCCCCAACTCGGGATTCGACCATGCTCTCTTCATGAGTCAACACAGTCTCTTCCCTTGAATACCAGAGAAGGAAACTATAGTAGCAACGAATAACATACGCAGAGTTCCGGGACCAAAAAAAACAACAAAAAAAAACCGTTGTCCGAGTCCGACAGAACGCACGCTTCGCAGAGGATGCCACCGCCAACGAGAAGAAAGCGCACTGCCGTGTGAGTTGACTGCTGTGATGAAGATCACACTGGACACACGTTACTGACTTTCGGGGGCCAAGCACATTGGGCAAGGACTGGGGAAGTACCGCCATCCGACTCTTCTTCTACTACATCAAGGAGGATCGGCTCGAGTGGGTGAGCAACCGAGCGGCGTCGAGCAAGTGTGACGAGACCCGGTACCACAGCGGCTCATGGAGCGGCTACATCAACATCTCCGGGAACGGGCCCGTCTACACGGGCGACGACGTGCCCTCGACCTTCCAGATCCCGGCAAAGCTCATCATAGGCAACGGCAAGGGCATCGACGACATGAACCCGCTGCTGGATCTGGTGAAGAAGAAGAGGGGCGACGCCGAGTTCGAGAGGCGGTGCGAGGA
The DNA here is from genome assembly GCA_003386485.1 of Colletotrichum lentis. Lineage (NCBI taxonomy): Eukaryota > Fungi > Ascomycota > Sordariomycetes > Glomerellales > Glomerellaceae > Colletotrichum > Colletotrichum lentis. The sequence continues at coordinate 1,857,246 of NWBT01000050.1, forward strand.
GGGCCCGGTGGCGGCCGTCAGGGCGTGGGCGGCGCAGATCGAGAAGCTGGTCCAGAGCAAGAACAAGCCCCTCGAGATCGTCGACTTTGGCGTGACGGTGCCCGCGCACTGGACGCTCGACGAGATGGACAACTACGCCAGGGTGCTGAAGAGGGGGCTCCCGCGCTCGCTGCGGCTGGGCGACTCGCGGCTGCGGAACCTCTACTTCATGACCGAGGTTGAGGCCTTTGCGCACTTCTTCTTCAGCGACCCGGACCGCGTCGAGGAGGTGCTCGGCGCCATCATCAGACACTTTTGCTTGTTCCTCGATCATGGGGGCCACAGCATGGTACGTTTTGACGGCCGTGTTCCTTTGTTGATGCTGAAATCATCAGGATTCAGGGTCTCTTTTCGTTATTTACTTACTGACAATATGCGCAAATATCTTGTTCTGCAGAACGGCTGCAATTTCTTCATCAGAGGAGGAGGAGGAGCCGACGGCAAGTTCGCCTTCATCCGAGCCCAGGAACCATTCGGTATGTGTGCCACAAACTCCTCTGTTCCCCCCCAATTCATATATAGCTTTTGTCTCGGTTACACCACTCCCTATTAAACACCAGGCCGCCACGTAATTAGGTGTCGTGGGCGGCTCCGCGCAGTGGGAGGCCGCCGTCGGCAAGTTCTGCGCCAACAACGCGGTGTCGTCCGGCGGCGCCATGTTCGAGGTCACGCCCGAGATCCACAACATGTTCCAGAGAAACTTCCGAGAGGAGCTCCGGAGGTTCGTACGCGACGTCTTCAGCGACATCGAGCTGCGCGCCAAGCTGCCGAGGGGGCCCAACGGCGGCTCCGGCGACGTCTGGACGACCATCAGCGCGAACCAGTCCGCCGCCTTCTTCAGGGAGGCCACCTCGGCGCCGCTGCAGCTGGCCAAGACCAAGATCGAGGAGCTGGCCAGGCTCCGGCGCCGGTGCCCCGGTGTCGGCGCAAAGGTCATCGTCTCGGGCGGCACCGCCAAGAACGAAACCGTGCAGGGCGCGCTGAAGGACTTCTGCAAGGCCGCCGGCCTCGACGAGCCGGTCTTTGTTCATGATAACATGGGCAGTCATGAGTATAGACACTCCCCCGTCCCCTCCAGATGCTTGTATTCTTGCTTAAAAAAAAAAAAAAAAAAGCAAGTACACTGTATGCTTTTGCTGACAACACTTTTGCCCAGGTCGTTCAACATCGCGAGAGGCGCAGCACTGGCTACGGCGGCCCGTATGACATTTTTGGAGTTCATGGGGAACGGCGCCGTTTTTGGGATACAGATGCTTCAGGGCGATGGAGCCAACACCAAGAAGTACTGGGATGACAAGGCACATATCGTGCTGTCTGAAAAGGTATTAGCACAATCATCCAACCACGGGGAGCTAGGATCCGTGTCCGTTGATTTAATACCTGTCTGCTAATCCTGTACAGGGTCACGCGTGGAGAGAAGGGCGGCCCTACGCCGTCACACTGTCTGGTGCGGACCGGCTCAAGATCATTTGCGAGCCGCTGTCGGACAAGACGTCTCGCAAGAAGCATCTGGACTGCGCCAACACGTACGACGTCCTCGACCTCCTCGTCCCCGATCAAGGCGACTGGGTCTTCTCGCTCTCCATGGCGCCCGGCGACGAGGGCCTGCTGCTGGAGAGGACAAAGGTCGCCGGACGCGACCGCCACACGCAAACGACCCTTCTCGAGATGGAGTTCCACCGCTCTCAGTTGTGCTTCCTGGTCAAGGCCGACGAGTCCATCGAGTCCCTGCACATGGGCCTCGGGATCACGGCAGGCGGAAGTTTCGTCGCCCTCACGGACGAGCTGGAGCAGAGCCTCGAGCTGAAGCAGGAGCAGGCCAGGCGGCAGTCGGGGACTTGGACCGCAGTCGGTCTTGAAGATCCCTACGATGATTACAGTAGCCCACCCGCAACCGCCGCCGCCGCCGCCGCCGCCGCCGCCGCCACCGCTCGCCCTTCTCTGCGAAGAGCGCGGTCCCCCGACGGGGCGGTTGAGGACGAGAGAACCCCAAAGCGCAGCGGCCGTTGGAAACCCCAGGGTAGACTGCCAGAACTCAAGGGCCCGGCGCCGGGCCCGGCGCCTAGTCATTACATTGGGGAATCCCGCGCAGGAGAGCTGCAGGAAGAAGGCGAGGATCAAGACAGCTCCGGCTCAAGTGACGAGAGCTACCACGAAGCGGATACCTCACGAGACTCATCCGCTAGCTTGGGGGCTCTTAACTAGTGCGAGAAATCGAACAGGTGTTGCGGCGAGGCGTCATGATTGTCTTGACGTGTTGCGCAGCATGTCTCGAAAGAGCCATCGTGAACCCGACTAAGTAGCGTCTCTTGCCAAAATTATGTTATTTCTGAATAATACGGGGGATTTGTTTTCTTTTCTGGAGTCTCGAAACCTGGGTTTACAATAAGAGTCAAGACACCAACGGACTGCGTTGCATAATTAGCACACCCAATACCAACTCGGAAAAATGGCAGTCTCCGCGACCATGTCAACAACCGACTTCTCATAAACCCGGAGTTAGGCATACATGACGACGGATCGTGTCCTGTGGTGCAGCGCAGCAGTCTCGTTGTGGCGCCAGAGGATCTTCAACTGGCGGTATTATGACAAATGTTGCTCAATATCGTGTGATGGGGGCCACACATTGATGGGCTCCGGTGACTCAAGATACGTCCAGCAGCAAGAAAGTGTACGGTATGAGATACTCGAGCTTAAAAGTCAATACTTACAGACCATGAAAAAGGCCACGGGGACACAACCTAGACACTACCGCTGGGAGATGAAGATGGCCTAGGCTGGCCAAGATGGCTCTTATCAGCACACTATTGCATCCGCCTCTTCTCAAACCGTCCACTGGGACCTTTTGGACTCAGTTGATTCTGCAGGAGAGCAGTATAACTCATATGTTAGCCTCCCTTGGCATTTCCCATAGTTCTTTTCGAGGCCGTTACCTGCCTTCGAAGTGCATCTGGGATGAAGCCAGGCTTCTTCCAGCTACGGGTATCATCCAATAAGAGGATACATCAAATCCTTGTATGGAGATAATGCTCACTCTAGAGTTGATCAGGCTTCTTGATGAGAGGGTGCGAGGGCGAAAATGAGGCGGAGAGACCAGGGGGGGGGGGCGAGAATGTGACCAACGGCGGTACCAGGCTGCTGCCGCTTCTTCCCGGAGGCCCAAGGGTTTCTAGCCATTCCAAGGATCAAACATTGTCTTGGCCGTCTATATCACTTCTGGTGCTTCAAACTTTGCGCGCTCACCAGTTCTCCCAAGCCCCAACGTTCGTAAAGCTCATCTTGCCTTCCGAACAAAATCAACAGTCTAGATTTCTTTAGATCAACTCTTCGGCACTCATCTCGTACGGTTAACAGATTGTGTTTTGCATAGTTGCAATAATTATACGAGTATTTTGGAGGTTCGCCCTTCTTTCGACTTCCATTCTGGCACTAGAAAATGGAGGGCGCACCTGATCCCAGTTCTGCTCCCAAAGCCAATTGCACCACAGCTGGATTAGGGTCTGATTTTGTCTGCCGCCTGTACCCATCCATCCTCGAGCTATAGGCATCGGTACTGTCTGAGGAGGCCGAGGGCTGGACTCTACGAACGCCTCCCAAAAGCATCGAATTCTCGCACTCAAGACGGACATCATCGGTGGAAGATCCCAAGGGTCTCTGGCTCTGGCCTACCGCGGAAAAGTCACTATGAAGCACCATGTGAAAGAGAAACATCTTTGTGAACAGAAATAGATTCAATCAGTGTTCCGGACAGACAGAAATAGGCCAAGCTCGTCCTCAGCGTCCGGAGAGGCCAGCTCTATGTCTAGAAGTCAAGTTTCTCAAATAAGGAGTTTGCACAAATCACAGGTGGCAAGTCCAGCAGGCTAGGAAGCTCTCTACTAGAGTTCTTGTTGAATATCGTAGAGAGCCTCATGGTGACCCTTGGTTTGTGTGTATATACTCCGTACAACGCGAGACGTGCTGATGTCGTTCTCAGACAGCGACCTCTCGAGTCCAAGGCTTCACAAGAACGCAAAGAAGTTCTAGGAGCTAGTAAAGGAAGGCAAAAAAAACATTTAACAGATGTTGAACAGGTCGCACACGATAGTTTGCATAGCACAAAGGTGAAACTGGGGTGTTTGCAGTTCGGAGGTGATAGACTGCTTGAGACAACGAGTGATGAGATAATACTACAGCAACTACAGAGGCTGAGCTGTGGTGCGCCCACGACAGTACATTAGATTTGCAGATACTCTACCTGCCCATGGGCGCTTGTCCGCCAGTTGGTTTCAGTCAAATGAACCTTGCAGACGTTCTCCATGCCGTTGATGCTGGAAAGACGAAGACGCCTATATCCACAAGAAAGAAGTCAACGGCCCAGACGGCTTGAGTCATTGCCAGGTTAGTCCTCCGATTCGATTGGAGACATGCACGCCAAGAACCTCACAAGAAAAATCTGGTATTATTCTTTCCACAATGATTCAACTGAGAACTTTGAGCCTTGCGGACCCTTCCCCGGAATTAAGGTTGACAGCCGATGGGCGAACGTCGGAGACTTCCAGCCAGGCATACCCGTCGGTAACTTGGGTAACATTCTTCTCGAGCTTGGCAGCCTGATAGTATGCTTCTCTGGCAGCACCGGTGGACGTGAAGGGAATGCGAGGTTAGTACAGTTTAGTGATCTGAGGTGATGGCTGTAAGTTTCCAGCCTCGGATAAGGACGTCACTCAGGTTGATGAAGAGTTAATGTATTTAAATCTTGCTCACAGAACCCCTTTGATGCAGCTTGATTTGTAAGAAGTATTACCAGAGCATGAATCAGTATTCAACCTGTGGTGTAGTCACTAACAGTGATAAATCATCTTCGTAGTAGCACAAATGCCAAGTGGTATCATTGAGGTCGCAAACGCAAACAATGTACAGAAAATTGCGGTGCCGCAACTTGGGAAGTAACAGGTTATTACAGCACCCTCAGCTGACCCCAAGCACATGATGATGAGCCTGCAAATGGAGGCGAGACTTCATCCTTGCTCGCACCAAAGTCTATTTATGACCGAAAGCAACAGCAGCGAGAAAGAAAGAGAGAGAGAGAGAGAGAGAGAGAGAGAGAGAGAGAGAGAGATAGATAGATGGAGAGAGAAAGCCAGAGGGATAGCCAACCCCCTCTAGAGAGTGTAGAGAAAGTCCGGGCGCTTGTCACCGGCCACCCACTTCTGGTCGTCGGTCATGGCGGCCCACTTGGCGTCCATCTTGCCGGCGCTGCGGTTCCTGTTGGAGATGCGCAGGGCGAAGTGCATGAAGATGGAGCCGCCGAGCAGGAAGAGGATCTGGTAGCCGAGGACGACGCCGTGGCCGGTGAAGTAGCGGGGCGCCTCGTGCTTGAGGTAGATGTTGGAGGAGACGACGCCGTTGAGGTTGCCCCAGCCGACGACCATGCCGAGCACGACGGCGCGCTTGAGGGAGCCCTCGGTGTTGTTGATGACCCAGGAGAGGGTGTTGGAGATGGTCGGGTAGATGCCGGCGGCGCCGAGGAAGGTGCCGGCGTACTGGATCTGCGGGTTGCTGGAGACGAGGAGGAGGACGAAGCCGACGATGCCGATGACGACGGTGGCGACGTTGCAGTAGCCGCGCCAGCGGGTGCGGTCGGCGATGACGCCGACGGCGACGGTCAGGGCGGCGGCGACGGCGTAGGGCGGCACGGAGAGCAGCTGGGCCTTGGTGCCGGTGTGGCCCATGGCCTTCAGGATGGTGGGCAGGAAGAGCGAGAAGGCGTACAGGGGCACGAGGCAGCCCATGTAGATGGTCATGTAGCCGTACGTCTTCCAATCCGTGAGGGCGGCGTAGATGTGGCGCTTGTCAAAGTCCTCGGCGGTGCGGCCCTGCTTGCCGGCGATGAGGCGGCGCTGGACGCGGATGCGGTCGTCCGGGGTGAGGAAGCGGGCGTTCTCGGGCCAGTCGAAGACCATCCACCAGCAGAAGACGCCGACGAAGACGGTGGCCAGGCCCTCGATGATGAAGATCCAGGCCCAGCCGGGCTTGCCGCCGATGCCGTTCATGTTGGCGATGGCGGCGGCGAGCAGGCCGCCAAAGGAGCCGGCGAGGGCGGCGGCGGAGAAGAAGACGGCGGAGCGGACGCCGATCTCGGAGCCCTTGTACCAGCACGAGAGGTAGTAGTTGACGCCGGGGAAGAGGCCGGCCTCGGCGATGCCGAGGAACCAGCGGGCGGCGAGCAGGCCGGAGAAGTTGGTGCAGAGGCCCATGAGCGTCATGATGGCGCCCCAGGTGATGATGATGCCGGTGAAGAAGATGCGCGGCGTCAGGCGCTTGAGCAGGGCGTTGGTGGCGGGCTCGAAGACGGCGTAGCTGATGAAGAAGATGGTGAGCGAGAGGTTATAGTCGCTGACCCCCGTCATGCCCAGGTCCGCCTCCATGCCGGCGAGGCGGGCGTTGCCGATGTTGGTGCGGTCGAGGAACGAGAGCAGATACTAAGACAACGAGAGAGTCGACCATCAGTGATTATGTTCCTTTTTTGCCAACGTCGGCCAGTGGGTGAGAAAGGGGTGTGGTTGTTGATTTGTTCTTACAAGAAGAGAGAGCCAGGGCACTAGGTAGAGGTCGACCCTCCACATGAGCTTCTTGTCCTGCAGAGGGAACATGTCAGTAAACGGGAGCTTCTTCACATTCCAGTTCAGAGCCGCATTCGGGTTAGGAAGCACACGTACGATGGCGGCGCGCTCCTCGTCGGACTTGCCGGCGTCGGGATCCGGCAGGTCGGCGAGCATCTGGGCCTGCTCGAGCTGGGCGCCGACGGGCTTCTCGTCCGAGAGATCATGGATGTCGCTGTCGTTCTTGTAGTGATCCATGGCTGCGGTCGTGCGAGTTCTGCACTCGGGCAAAGTCGTCTCGCGGTGTTTTGTGTATATGGACGAGTGCGGTTGGAGTAGAGTTGTCGCTTATTTCGTGGTTGTTTTGTGAGATTCCCAGAGAGAAAGAGAAAGAAAACAATTCTCGTGCCAGATGAGAAAACTTTCTTTCTTCTTCTTCTTTTTTTCTTTTTCTTTTTCGAAATAGGGTTTGGACGAAGACAGAGGGGCAAGAGCAGTAACTGTCTTGATTTTTCGTACCGGTGAGAGTCGGCCGGCGTATGCAAGTATGGTATACTACCGCCGCCGGTGAACGGTGAAGAGTGCCGGAAGACGGAAAAGGGCCACTCGAGATGCTGTGAAACGCTGCGAACGGACACACACACACACACACACAGACACACTCGGAAGAAAGAGAGTGAGTGGGAGAGGGAGACGATGAGTGCTGCGCTGCTCCGAAACCGCTTCGGTTGTGCTTGAGGGGTAGAACTTGGAGAGGCCGGGGCGGGATGAAACCTTGAGCAGCTCTGCCCTTCTTTATAAGAATGCGACGAGATAAGATGATGGGATGGGATGGGCCTCGAAGGAGAGAAAAAACACACAACGTGGGAAAAGAAAACTTGCCAATGTCCAGGGGGGGGTGGGTTGGTCGTCGACCTCCGTGACCGCCGGACAACTAGACTTGGAACGTCTTCCATACGATCCACTCACACTGCCACTCCGTGTACACACATCACACACATACACATATCTCACAGGCAATCAGTGAGAACAACATTTGCTTGTTGTCGATGGGGACCCCTCCCTCGGAAAAGGCAGCTTCACTAGTTCAGAAAAAACACACATGCAGACAGACATCACCGTGCGGGCTTCCGACAGGAGGGGGGGCGCAGGGTACTTTGCGTTTGGTACCAAAGGACCCCTGCTTGCTTACCCTTGCTGCCGGTCATGTTTAGCTCCCCTCTCGGCCGGCCGTAATACTTTGCCCAAGATGGGTCAAGATATGGTACTGCATCGGAGATAGGGAGTGAGGGAGGGATTGGGAGCGGGGGGGAGGGG
>NWBT01000050.1:1865877-1890025 GCA_003386485.1 Colletotrichum lentis
GTGGGAGATTGAGAGAGAACTCGCTCTGAGGAAACAAGAGGCAGAGAAGGATGCAAGCGGTTTCGAGAGAGAGAGATAGAGATAGAGAGAGAGAGAGAGAGAGAGAGAGGAAGATGGGAGACATGCTGAGTGTCAACCGCCATGAATGATTGTAACCATCCGTATTTGATGGTGAAATCTGTGGTTTGGCCCAAAGGTGAACTGGGGTCGACAAACGCCCAGACTCGACGTGAACAGCCCGGCCCATGACTCGTATCGTGCAACCCTGATATGTCTACGGAGTACCTCTCTCTCACTTCCTCTCTCTCTGTCTCGCTTCCTCTGAGCACAGACGAGGGAGGAAAATAAAACAGTATCGCCGAAACGACCCGGTTGACATGAGTTATTTCCAGTAGGGATACCGAAATGTCCGCTTCAGTTCCACCGTCAAGCGCCCTAGGGTGCAAGCAAACCAAGACAACCAGACCCAAGACACTAACAACTTGGCTGTGCGACGGGCGCGCTCGGCTTCGTGCGATTCCGGGTGGCTGGTCTGCAGGCGGGAAGGAAAGTTTTTTTTTTTTTTTCCTTTTCTTCTTCTTTTTTTTTTTCTTTGGATGGATCATGGGACGGATCAATCAAAAAGTCAAGACAACCAAGAGATGAGAATCCAAGTTTGATGGTCCGCTGTCAGCTCCCACAACCAGCCCGAGGGATGCGTACCCGTCTGAGCCAGACGCCGGTTTTGAGGATTGAGTTCCAGCCACACGCGCACCCAAGAGTCAAGAGAGCGAAGAGGAGAAAACGGGGCAATTTCCTCTGCAGAGAGTTTGATTTCTTCTTCATCCTTTCCGTATTTGGTGCTGTGCCTCCAACAATCACAAACTTCTTCTCTCTCTCTCTCTCTCTCTCTCTCAACTTGCACTCACTTGAAACTCACTATCACTCACTCACTCCTCGTCTCCGTCTCCCTCTCTTACTCATCCACTCACTCTCCCTCGTCACCACGGCATCATCCCCGTCTCCCCCTCGCGAGTGTCCCATCTCCACTCACCCCCTCCGAATCTGTCAAGGTGGCCCAGATGGAATAAGCATAAGAGGAGGGAAACAGCCATTTCGGACTTTGAGCGAGGTTGGGGCATGGTCGGACAGGGATTCATGACTGTGCGCGTGCCCAAACCAAGGCCACACCCCCCCCCCCTCTCCCCTCCCCGCAATCCTTTGGTGTCGGCGTGTTTCCCCGCACGGAGAGCGCGGAGTCGGCCAGAGGAAAGCTGATTATTACACATCAATATCATTGATCAACTCGGGTTCCAGGCCTTGATGAGGGGAAAAGAGAGAGGGAGAGGGAGGGGCCGGCAGTGGAGGCGGCGGGACATGGATCACCGGCCAGACTAGTGCTTCACTAACGTAGTAGAGAGGATCCTTGCCGACGTCTGTGATCTCTCTCTCTCTCTTGCAACAGAGGCCGTGGTCCCTGATTTGTTGGTGAGAGAGAGAGAGCCAAGCCTTGGCTGGAAGGCGAGCCTAATGGGGGCATCGCGTGCTTCTCGACTCCCGAACCGTCCGCCATGCCTGTCATGTGTGCCGTCACGTCTTGCTGAGTCCCATTGACGGTGGATGTTTCCCTCTGGGTTTCTGTCTGTCAGCACGGAGACCGGACTTCTCTCCGCACCGATGGATGCACCTTGCCCGTAGCAGCCGAGATATTCGGGCAGCATGCCGGAGGGGGGGGGGGGGGGGGGNACATCTTGGAAGGGGCCTAGTTGATGCTTGGCTGGTCTTGGGAGCGTGGGATCTTTTTATTGATGAGACAATTCTCGACACGAGGCTTCCAGACCGACTTGACATGAAATGTGGCTCTGTAACTAGCGCAGACCCGGTGCAGACCACGGGTTCTCCAGGCTCTGCAGGCTCCTTCGAGTCCTCAGACACTCCAGTGCGCTCTTGTTTTTTTATTATTATTATTTGTTTTTTCTCCTTTGCCCCATCCCACCTTCATCTCTGTTTCGTGGGGAAAGGCAACCCAGATCGCGACGTGGCGAGAGTCCCTCTTCCCCGGATTCGACGCCAGTGTTGGCCCATCTCGGCCCAGAAACGCAACACTCACCCACCCATCCGTCCACCCATCCACGCGAGTTTCCACGTTTTCTTGCACCTGTTCCCTTACACCGGCCGGGCAGACCGGGAGAGAAGCGGGGTCAGCAAGAGTCCGCAATCATCAACAGCCAGCCGGGTGGCAACCCTCCGGAAGACGGCCATGTACGTCAGAGACGGCTTCGTGCGTAAGAAAACTAGGCCTCCTCATGCAGTCGATTCAGTTCCCTCTTTGCTCCCTGATCCCAACCATTACTCGCTGGCGTGTTGTATTTCTCAAGTCCCTCAACGGCATAAATAACCCCCTGTCTCCCAAGGCGTCTAGCTCATCCCCCCAAGACCACGCGACGAGCCGGCATCTAGGCTATTAGGGACCAATCGGGCATGGCCTAGAGATGTCGCGAAAACCCTAATTGAACGGCCCCGAGTTGGAAGAGAAGCAGAGCTTCACCCAAAGCCCACGGCCCCTCTCGGGTGTGCCGCAGCGCACCTCGCCGTTGACGATTCCGAGGCCATGTAATCACGGCGGAGCCGTGGTAGCACAGCACACTTGAACTCGCGTTTGTAACTGTGTGTGTGTGTGTGTGTGCGTGTGGGTGTACGTGTGGGTGGATGTGTGTGTGTGTGTCACAACCTCTTTGCTCCTCTTGGAAAACGGTTCCCATCCGCACTTCGTCACCAATTATGCCACGTCCGTTCTGCAAGACTGCAGCCACCACGGCATGAGCTGCTGGCCCGCTACACACACGCCAGTCCCCAAGGGCCTTTCCCGTCGTCACGGGCCAAGGGAAGAAGCGTTTGTGACCCGGTGGCGTCGAGGGTTGGATCATGACCACCTGGAGATGCCCCGCGATGACCGGGAGGGCTGTCCACCAGTTATCGTTGGAGGATGTGTAATATGGCATCCCTTGTTGATGCATTGAGAGACGACATTGTGTCCGTCGGTGATGACTTTACCTGTTCTCGTTCGAGATCAGCTACCCCCCCCTCCCGTTTTCTCAGAGAGCAACATTCCCTTCCGCGCGAATCGCGTACTATTCCAGTCGATGCCCCGAACTGAAGCGTGCAGGCCCAATTCCCGCCGTGTCGGTACTCTCGGTTTCGCACCCAGCCAGACGCCAGCAGGCAAACAGCAGTCGAGCAGTGTGAATGGAACCTTGCCATGTCCTCCAACGAAACAAAAGCTTTCCCCCTCCATACCTTTTGACGCCGCCTTGGCCTTGGAGAGACACACACCAAGTAATACCAAACAAAGATCGGAGCCCTTGCTGAGACAGTGAGACCCTGTAGGGGTGGGAAGAGTTCCCGTTGGGCCCGAGATCTCGGCGCAGAGTGACAAACCCCTTCCCCCCCCTATCTCGGACCTTATCCCAACACCAGCCATATCGTGCGAGGGGAATTTGCCGCTGGAAACATGGTGTTTGCTTCTTCCTGCATATACACAGTACAAACTCGCCTTCAGACCCATGTCTCCTCAGTGCGGTGTAATAGGCCTGCTCCCCTCGCCCTTCCCCCCCCCCNTACACTTGCCTGAATTCGTTTGACCTGGAACTGTAGGTCCCGGGAAAGACACAGAGGGCCTGAAGATATATTGCCTAGGGGTTCTTGACCAGGCGGTCGGTTTGATGAAGCGATGCCAACAAAGCAACTCGCCCAAGGGAGGACACAAACACTCCACTATTACTCGTAGGCGGCGGGAATCGCAGCCATGAGGGTTTGACGCTCACCTGAAGTCTGCTTCTGTGGCAGATGTTTGCCCACCGACGCTCGGCGGTCGAGCACGTGGTGGTGCCTGGACGGGATGGGACGCCTCTGGTTCGAGAATCGATTTCGTCAAAGGATTTCGAGATTGCGATTCGCTGACCTGACGGTCTTGGGATCCCTCCCGAGTGTCCAAGACAGGCCTCGAGAGATTCCGGCCCCTGACGATCGGCAGCATGAAAGAATGAGAGGTGCGCGTACGAAGAGCGCGCGGCGGCTGATGCGCCTCCAAACAACCGGATCCAGAGACCTCCCCCTTGCGCATCTGCAAGGCATCTTTCCATCCGGCGTCGGTGCGCGTTCTATTCCGGGCAGACAGTACGGATAAGCTTGCGGCCAGTACTAGATACATCGTCTCCCTGAACCTCTTCCCCCCTCCTCTCTCGCAACCGGCGAGTCTCTCTCTCTCTCCCTCTTTCTCGTCCTCGTTCCCCTTCCTCGCAGCCAAAGGGGCGCAGCCTGGGCCCTGCATCCAGCAACCATTGGCGGTGCCTATTCTCCGAGTTCTTCGCCCTGAAACCTGTCCTCTCGTACGACCGCGCGAGCGCCGTTCACGGCCTTCCAGACCGGTCTTCCAGCTGTGCCCCATAGCCGGTGGTGGTGCTGCCTGTTACGCACTCGGAGTGCGGCATGCAGGGACGGAGGTTCTGGAAGGAGACCTTGCAGAAGGGCCAAGGCAGCCACACTGAGGATGAAATTAGCTGCCCCCCCCGTGGAATCGTCGGGTGGTTTCGGCGGCGCACATCCATCACCCCCGGGACTGTAAACAATTCTTCGCGCGAGTATTCGGCTCAGATTTGCCTCGTGTGTCTTCCAGCCACGGCGAGTAGAAGCAGCCCCCCAGCTGCTCACCTTCATCTGGCTGTTGTATGCCTCCCTCGTGTGATGTTCAAAGTTGGTTGTGTGAGCTGGGTGGGTGGTGAACATGTATGTACATGGTTGAGGCGGTGCTTGTTGTTGGCTGACTAGCGTAAGCGCAATTACACTGTTCAAAGTGTTCTTATACTGGGAATCACACTCTACTTAGTTACATTACCACTTTGGTATTAGAACAGCCCTTCGTGGCGAAAAGCAGCACCTATTGAGGTGTGGCGCATGCCACTACATACATATATGATATATCGTAGCAATCAGTCAGTCAGTCAGTCAGTCAGTTAGTCAGCCTATGCGCCCGACTCACTTTCAAGACTTAACGTGGGATTCTTCCTTCTCTGAGAGAAGGATGGCATGTTTGGTTACATAACTTGGGGGAATCGGTGGGCGCGTCATGCACGAGGAACGTGCTGAGCATGGTGTTGTACAGGATGTACAGGATCGACAGCACGAGCTGAGGCAGGTTCGCAAGAAGGACATTCGAGATCAAGCCTCCCGGGTCGCGCCGCGGGAGGTTGATGACGAGATACGTGAAGGGGGTCAGCGCCCCGAAACCGAAGCTTCCACAGCTCAGGGATGCCAACCCCAAAACGTCTGCGTCGAAGGCTCGTAAAGGAAACGACGAGAAGAGCGGCCGCAACCAGGAGCACCAGCAGGCACCTACAGAGACCGGGTTAGCACCAGGAACGCGAACAGGTATTGATATGGCCTTTTTCACATGGTCAACAGTATGACCCAGCGCCTGAGACTTGCAGCAGACCTCCAGTATTTCACTTCAACCTTGAACGGTCTGGCTTCGTGTGTTTCCTCGACCAAGACGGCGGGAGGACATCTGACCAAACGGGTTTCTCCACTCTCTGGTGGTCAAAAAGTCGTATTTCGTCCCGAGACCCAGGGCCTTGGTGTGCTCACACGGCTGCCTCATGAAAGAGGCGATGGCATCGCCGAGCGTGTACAGGACCTGCCTGGCTTTATCTCTCTGCTGCCGGTCCTGCCACCTCCTCATGACCCAGATGCACAGCATGATGGACGCTTTCAAAAAAGTTCATGATGCAGATGGTGAACATGATGGGCGGCGAGTATTCAAAACGGCACCTGGCCCGCAGGCTCTCCGGCGGCTGAACGAGACATCGATCAACCTCGTAACGCTTGGGTCCGAGAAACCACGCCGTCACATCGCCCGGAGGGGACTGGGCCACAAACCTGCCGGTCCCGTTGCCCAGAGCCCACATGTTCTTGCCCAATTATCGGATCGAGGCACGATGGAGACGTACATCAGGAGGCTGTCGAGAGACTCCAAGAGCTGTTGTGGAGGAAGGAGTCTTTGACGACGGCGACCGTGTAGTTGTGAGAGGACAGTGACTTGAAGACGGCCGAGTTGTATCTGGCGGGAGTCAGTCTTTCTGCTTGCTGCCCCCAGGCGCGCGTGCCGAGCATGCCCACAATCAAATGTACCGGGATAGAACTTATTGCCAGCAGAGCCCATGAAGCCCGTCTCCAGTTGCTGAAATGGCGCAGACTCCGCAGGCTGGGAATGCCGATATCCAACCACTTCCCTCGCCTTGTGCGCGGCATCGACATTCTCGCGGGTCGGAGCGGCCTGCAGCTGCATGCAGTATTAGTTGGAAGCAGACAGCATGCCTGTTCCGAGGAGGTTGATGAGCAAATGAATCCACTGATCCAGCCTCTTCACCGCGGAACAGTCTCCTTGGTAGATGAGCCCAACGCCGTTCTCGCTGCCGTAGCTCGCAACCGCGAATATCGTCAAGCTCAGGTTCGTGACCAGGATGAGCCCGATGATACCGAGCTGGACCATGAGCGCACGGCTCCTTCGCGATAGCCAGATTCGCCAGCTGTTGTTCTCGGCATTCTTTATCTGGGAGAACCATCCAGACAGCGTGTTCTTGTCTGCAAACCCGTGAACCCGAAAGCTTTTGATGCTATGGGCAAGGCCCTCGCTGGCTCCAATTGCGTCGGCGCCGTTATGCGTAGAGGTGTTAGTAATCGTTCGTGCAGGTGTCGCGACATCGGGGCCTGGTTCAGGCTGGACAGATGGCCTAATTCGACAGATGATCCATGAGTATATTGCAGAATGCTACATCGTCTAGGCACTTGCGAGAAAGAGAAATGTCATGAAGCAGAACTGCTTCGTCAGCCATACCGTATGGCACGAGCCATACGTACCTGTTACGTGATGGATCTCACGGGTATTTCAACCCGTACCTTCGTTTAGGATAGATCTTACAGAAGATCAACCACTTTTCATATCACACTTCTTGGACGTATGGTGCTCATCACAAGAAAGAGAGAAAAAAGGATGAGGGAAAACTCTACTCACCGGTCATGATTCTGCTCAGCAGGGTTCATCGTCCCGGAGGCTTCAAGCCTAAAAACCAGCGAGTCTTGGTTTCCGAGCATGCGTAGACGAGGTCGCTATGTGCTAGCAGGGAAGAACCACGAGTTCCAAAGCCGCGAGGCTCTGAGAATATATCATTACGCGGAAGGAAAAACAAAGTACCCGCTCCCTTGGGCGCCGCTCTCTGTCAGCTTGCGGCCTGTTCCACACAGGTGCAGGATGCACCTGAAGACGAACCTGTGTAATTGGTCGATGTGCTTATCACGGATGGGAAACTTCGGAACTAACGCCATCTTCAGCTAATAGAGGATTCAGGTAAGTAGGCTGCCTATCAGGGCGGCGCAGTTGGATAGCCTGGCCGCGCGTGGTTCTGTTGAATCGAAGGGTCTTTGAGATGAGACTACTCACTCGCCTCGTATCTGAACTCTCACGAGCGCACATCAAGCATGTTTCCAGGAGCATAATGGCCAAAACCGGACAGCAAGTTGTCTAAATCAAGCGCTCACTCTTGCTTCTGGGCAGACACAGAGAGAGAGATTGACTGGCCTGCCCGGATGCTTCTCAAAGCATGGTGACAGGAAAACGGGTGCCTGAATCTTCGAACCAGCCAGTTTTCAACATGGTTGCGCAAGGCCCCGGGGGTAACATGTCCGGTGGATAGTGAGTGCATGTGTGACAAGCTGAGGCTGGACGCGTTTGTGAAGTCCTCCTCCCACACTCTCTAAAACTTCAGGTCAGTTGATTTAGCCCACGATGCCGCCAGTTAGTAGAAACCGTGTTATCCATTGGAACCAGACTTTCTCATCTGTTCCCAAGTGAAAGGCTACATATCCTGCGGCGCTTTCATTCACCCCGTCTTCACGACGAAGCATCCCGCTTCAGACGCCATCCACTACTGCCGTGGGCTCGACACAAGGCTATAGAACAATGCTGACTGATTGCTGGTGGTGGTCCATTACCGATGGCCTCCTTTATGGACATGTTGACCATGGCCACTAGATGCTGCGTTGGCGGCCTGGTACGAATCAGTACGATCGCAAGTTGTGTCCAGACCCGACACCCTCACGATTCTCTACAACCACCTGTTTGCAACTTGATACGACGAGGACGATGCTTTATTCCCAACTGTCTTATTTCCGAACCCAAGGCCCCCAATCTATGATGACGTACAACAAACAATGCCTTCACTAGGCTAACACCAGTCTCGGCCGACACGCCGGATATGCCACGGATACATCCTCATCAACTCCACGAGCTGATCCACACGTCGATCCACCTCCCGACAGACCAGACTCTAGTCTCTGCTTGTCATGCCCTTCTAAACCAAGCTTCCATTCGGCGCGATGCGACGATCTCGCGTGCCCTGTTGCCCCAGCAAAGAAAACGGGACAGGGGGCGCTCCCTCGGGTTGCCGTTGCCGGAGACCCCCCTCCCCCACAGATCATATCCAGCCTTTTCCGATACGGCACCGATCCATTTTGGCCGACTTCTGGGCTGCGTAGGGGCCCAATTATCCTCGGACAATTTTTTTCGTATTAGATCGACGAAGCTAGGCCCTTTCTTTCCCCTCGATGGTGCCGTCACGAGGCAATCTTCCCACTTCTTAACGTCTTTCTCCCTTCCACCGTGGTTGAGAACAAAAGGGAAACTGGACAGCAGTCTGCCCCGCGTTATACCGGTCACCGCCCTCTTGTCCCACAATGGCTGAACTTAAAACCGAACGCCGGAATGCCGGTGCGGGCGCCGGTGCCGCGTCCGTTTCCGCGCCCGCCCCGAGTCCCGGTTCCGGTCCGGAGCCCCTCACTCTCCCGCTCGGGGAAGCTGCCCCGGCCGAGGTCTACAGCATCTTCACGCGCAAGGAGAAGTGGTTCATCGTGGGCATGGTCGCTGTTGCGGGGTTATACAGGCATGTAGCCGACTCTCCTTCCTAATGAACCCCTTTTCGCCGCACCCGTAATCCTCGATCCCGTAACTGACGATGGAGACGCAGCCCCCTGCCGGCCAACATCTATCTCCCCGCCATCCCGAAGCTCTCCGAGGCCTTTGGTCACTCGGTCGAAGACCTTAACCTGACAGTGACGGCGTTCTTGGCGATGCAGGGCATATGTGAGTCTGAGCTGAGTGGCGGGGTTGATGAGCGGCAGAGAGCGACCCGTGGCTAGTGCGTGTAACGTGCGTGACATTAACGCCGCTGACATCCCTCTCAAATTACAGCACCGATGCTTTGGGGTCCTTTATCCGACCGTTACGGGCGGAGGCCAGTTTTCCTCATCTGTCTGATCGTGCTGATAGGGGCATGCGTGGGCATCGCCGTCATCCCCACGAGTACATTCTGGCTCCTGATCGTCCTCCGCTGTCTGCAGGCCGCAGGCTGCGCCAGTACCATCGCCTTGGGTAAGCCATCATCAGGAATTTTCTACAATGATAGCGGCAGGACTGACGGCGAGCAGGTGCTGGTGTCATTGGTGATATCTCGACTCCCGAGGAAAGGGGAGGCTTTTTTGGCATGTTCAACCTCGGCCCAATGGTAGGTTTCTCGACCTGAGTAGACTGTGACCTATTAAGGGCCTTATCTGAGACTGCGGGGACTAACCTTTGCAAGATCTCGCCTTGCATAGCGCCTGCTATCGGCGGTGCCTTGTCAGATCAGCTCGGCTGGCGGTCCATTTTCTGGTTCCTCATCATCATGGCCGTTTGTTGCCTCTTGTTCATCCTCCTGTAAGTGATAAAAGACATTATTTCACCCCTGGCACCCGTGCCAGTGCTGCTCTGGAACCTCTTTGTTTGTGATTTTCTGACCCTCCATCCTGCAAGCTTCCTCCCGGAGACCCTCCGCAACCTCGTCGGCAACGGCAGCGTCTCCCTCGGCGGCGTCTACGTCCCTCTCCTCCCCGTCGTCGGCCGCTCCCGGAGGAAAAACAGGCCGGCGGCGCGCTTGACATCCGGCATCCGGCCTTCCATCAACCCCTTCGTCATCCTTGCGTACCCGGACGTCGCCATCACCCTGACCTTCACCGGCGTCGTCTACGCCGTCAACAACACCGTCGTGACGACCATCGCCTCTTCCTTCGCGCGCGTGTACCCGTCGCTGTCCGAGACGGCGCTGGGCCTGTGCTACCTGCCCACCGGCCTCGGCATGATCGTCGGCAGCACCCTGACCGGCAAGATTCTCGACTGGGACTACGCCCGCATCAAGAAGCGCGTCGAGACATCCGACGACGGCGCGCATTACCCGTTCCCCAAGGAGTACGCCCGCATGAGGACCATGCCGATACTCCTGGTGCTCTTCTCCGGTGCTGTGGTCGCGTGGGGCTTCTGCGTCGACAACGGCGTGCACATCGCTGTTCCTTTGGCGATACAGGTGGTTTGTGAGTGCCCCTGTCGCGAAGACGATGGCGTCCACGCGTGTGCTGACCTAGTCGCAGTGGGCTACACCTCCATCTCGGTCCTCAATACTACGATGACCTTGATGATCGACATCCTGCAGACGAGAAGTTCCTCGGCGACGGCGTGTGTGAGTGGCCCCTTGGGAACACGCTCGGAGTTGTGACTGATAATCATTGACTCATTTCGTAGACCAACCTCGTGAGATGCCTCCTCGCCGCGTTATTGGTAGGCCTCATCGACCGAATGACCTCCGCGCTGCGCATTAGCTGGACGTATGTCCTGCTGGGCGGGGTCTGCGCCCTGCTGTTGCCGCTGATGTACATTGAGATGACGGTTGGGCCCAAATGGAGGATGAAGCGGGATCTCAAGTCTGTAGATGATTGAGGACATCCATAAGCTAAAAGCTTTCTTGGCTTAACAACGTGGTCGATAGAAACAGAGAAGTTCATGATACGACAACATCATCTCTCTGTCCAGCCTAATCGTAGATGTGTCTGACGCATCCTCTTCGGCCACAACGTCAGCGTATTCGGAGCCCAGATCGCGGGGAGAAGCCCGTTTGTCCCAGGGGGCAGAAGTTCAACGGAATGTACTGTGCGCTGGAGACGGGTGACTGCATGGAGTTCGAGTACTGCCCGCCGGGCAACAACATTCTGGCTGCGCGCAAGATTTCGGGGGGTTGGGCGTGAAGGGAATCGTAGCTGGCTCGTTGCGGCATCGTCGTGCTCTTTCTTTGAGGACTTTACTCCAGGACGGTTAATTATGTACAGAGACAATTGTTACTCTGTCGTCCAATACATTTCGTGTTAAAGTTGAATCGCGATTGATGTACTAAGTCGATGTCATGACCCGACTGTCTATGACTGACATGGAACACACAACCTGAAAGAATAGAAGCTAGGTTTCTATAGTGTATACGGAAGACTTTAGGCTGTAGTATCAGTGGCTGTAAACAACTCTCAGGATATACTTGATAGGATGTACATGGTAAATCTAGTACGATGTCAGCGCCGCCTAGATAAACATTGTTAAATTGTCTGCGCTGCCATGCTTACCAAGAATGACTGTTCCCCGCAGAGTAAGCTGGCAAGAAACAAGACAAGAGCCACTGCTTAACCGTACGCTGCCAGTTAGCAAGAGTGTGTACCCAAGTCCATACTTAGAGGCGAGTGTAATGCCAGAAACCCACTACAGTCATTATACTTAGGAGCTCAAACTCGATTCCCGCTCATTGCTAACGTATGGCTGATTCTATGTCCCGTTGGACGTCGGCAGCACTCTCGTATCGGCCAGTCCAACAGCCCATGATGATGTGCCCCCCCCAGAGAGAGGAGACATCCGGAAACTGTCCTTTCTCAAACCTCTCCGTAACCTGCTCATCATACCCGCTGGCATCATTCCTGTCCATCTTGTCCAGCCTGTCCAGCTTGTCCAGCCTGTCCAGCCTATCCGTAGCGCCAGGCTTGCAAAATGGCCACCATCCAGTCACGATGGCGTAGAGCAGAGAGCCGAGAGCAAATATGTCTGTCGCCCGGGTGGTCTCCCACTTCAAGTTCCAGAACCCTGCATCAGGCAGCTGTCCACCGTCCAAGCCACGCTTCTCACAAACCGACCCATTGAAGTCGCTAAGCCAGATATCCTGCCCGTGAATCAGAACATTCTCAGGCCGCAGGTCCGAGTGCAGGACACCGCGATCGTGAATGTACGCTACAGCACCCGCAGCTTGACGACACCAGCGTTTTCTTTCGGGCATGGTAGCCCTCCCAAACCCTTGCTCGAGGTATTCCTGTAGATTGCTGTCGGCCTGGGCAAGTAACAGACCTCGGTAGCCCTCAAGTTCGTGACATCCGTAATACCTGCCATCTGTCCGTCAGTAGAGGCTAGGCATCCTACAGGCAGAAGACCGACGGAAGGATGAGCTCGTTGTCCCCAAGTTCTTCATAGATTCCTCTTTCCACGTCGAATCCGTTCGCTCTGTCTTGATTGAGGGTTTCGTAACCGTCGTTGGTGCTGGGGACCTCTCTTGGTACTTTCAGAACCTTTCCCGGCTCGAACTGGTATATGTTTGACGAAGAGCCTCTCCACAGAGGCTGGCCCATGACTCTTCCCATGGTCGTGGTTGATTGTTTGTGGATGGTGGTCAAGGGGTGAAAGAAACTGTGCGACAGAGAGTCGCGCCCGCCAAGCTTCAGATAGGAGCTCATCTGTGGCTCGTGGCTTCCATAATAGTGGCTGATAAAGCGGTTATACTTGACAAATAAATTAAGCAGGGGACCCTCTGTTTTCTTCCATTCTGTAAACTGGTATATCATGGCACCCAAAACTCCGCTAAACACCGGCACGCATAACCATAGTTTCATCCCAGTTCTCCAGCCGTCTGTCTACCTTGACGTCATTGTCTTCATCTCATGGAACCTCGTCCTCTACAGCACTTGGATCGGGCAACTCTACAGACCCTTCTCGATTTCGGCAAACGCCTCAGCAAAGCCGGGCTCCTTCTTGGTCTCGGCCCATAGCCTGTCCTTGAGACCGGTCCCCTCGGTGGTGTACATGACGGACGGCCACCTGCCGCAACGTTAGCATTCGGTTCATTGCCTGCTTGCTTTCACGGGCCGCGCGGGGAAAAAAAAAAAAACGAGACTAAAAGGCTAAATAGAAAACAACTCACGGCTTGATGACACCGTCCGAGGTGAGGCTCCCGTGGCTCTCCTTGCCCTTGACGATGGCGGCGTCGAGGTAGCTCCTCGCGCCGACCTCGAGGGTGCGGCCGAGCGTCTTCTTGACCAGGCCCATGAAGAAGCTCTCGCTCGCGGGCTTGACGATGTTGGTGCCGCCCGTCAGGCCCGAGTTGGACAGGTTGACGATGACGTCGTTGGGGTCGATGAAGGTGGCGAGCTTGGCGACGAAGAGCTGGCCGAGGAACTTGGACTGCTGGTAGTTCTTGCCCGACTCCCACAGCTTCTCGCTGTCGGCGGGCTTGAACAGCGAGCCGGTGACCATGTCCTCCTCGGGCTCGTGCCAGTAACTCATGTCGGAGCTGACGAGGACGAGGCGGGCGGGCTCGCCCGGCGGGCGCTTCTCCTTCATGGCGGGCAGCACCAGCAGGGCGAGCAGGGCGGTGGACAGGTAGTTGACCTGCAGCATCAGCTCGCGGCCCTCGCGGGCGCGGATGAAGGACTGGGCGACGGTGGCGGCGTTGAGGATGACGACGTCGATGCGTTCGAGGTCCCTGCGGCAGCGGGCGGCGAAGGCGCGGACGCTCTCGTACGACTCCATCTCGAGGTGCCAGACATGGACGCGGGCCATGGGGAAGTCGCGGCGCAGGCCCTCGGCGAGGGCCTCGCCCTTGGCGGTGTTGCGGACGCCCATGATGAGCTGGCCGAGGGAGCGCTCAAGGAACTGGCGGCTGGCCTCGAGGCCGAGGCCGCTGCTGGCGCCGGTCATGACGAGGGTGCATTCGGAGAGGTCGAACTCGTCGGGGATCTCGGCCGGGGTGATGACGGCCTGGCGGTAGAGGAAGGACAGCGGGTTGGACTCCCAGCCGGCCTGGCTGGCCAGTTCGTTGGACATGCCGGGCGACGGAAGGACCGATGAGTTGTTCAGATTCTTGGGTTCTTGGGTTCTCAGATTCTCCAGTTCTCAGGTTCCCCTTGTGGTGTTCGGATGAGAGATGATGTGTGCAAGACAAGGCCGACAGTGACGGGTTGATATATTAGCAGTGACCCCCCGCGGATGATCCGACAAGAATATGTGGAGATGGAAACATCAAACAACTGGTCGTCAAAGGTCCTCCTTGATTACGACGAGTTGTTTGTGTAAGGCTGTGTTGGACTGGGCGCGAGACGGAAGACGGGCGGGGAGAGCGGGGGAAGAAGGGGAGGGATTGGATTCCGGGCGTATTTGATGTCATGCAAGTGTCGCAGACTCGCAGAAGCATATGACTTTTGAACCGGGATTCCCCCACGGGGGGTCGCGGTGTGTGCGGTTTGCGTCGAGGACCGAGCGGCGGAGGTTGAGACGTACCGTTGCCTCCGATCGGACCGGGGGGGAGGGGTGGATGACGGGTTGGGTTTGCTGCACAGTGAGTGGCGTTTGAAATGGTCGCGCTTGAGGCTCCCGGGGAGACTATTCCCGGGTAACGGGTTGCTGATGGATGCGACGCTGGGCGGCCATCGCCACGATGTTGAGTGCTGAACGTTGTCCTAAGGGGTGTATGTTTCGTTGCATCGCTGCATGATGGGCTGTACAGTACACTACGTAGTGACACATGTGTGTCTGGTGCAAGGGAGGCCTAGAGGTCCCAAGACGGTTGGTGTGTGAGAGGTCTAAGAAAAGAGGCGCTGGTGTTGTTGGTCAGCGTTGGATGAGTTGGAGATGTAGGCCAGTTGTCGACGTTGGCACTCGTTTTCAGTAGAAGCGGTGGGTAACAGGTTTTTTCTTTGGCTGGTTAAGTATTTGGAGACTGCTGTATGACAAGAGAGACTTCTTGGTGTGCGTGAGAGACCGAGTCAGGGTATTATTGTTGGTGACAGGATGGAAAGATGCGACACTCACCGACACTTACCGAGGCTCGCTTAGATACACGTATACACCTTGAGTCGGTGAGAATGGGTGATGAGTCAGCATCGATCGGTATCTACCCCTCGGGCGCACCTCGGATCACCTCGGGATGGCCCGTGCCCCAGACACCCCTAACCCGATAGCCCCCCCAAAACCCCCCCNNNAAGACCATCCTCTGCCCCGCCCCCTCCGGCTTGATTCGTTGCGAAGCGATAAGCGATGGTGGGGGTGATTTGGGCTAAAATGGCGGCGGGAGGGACACACGGCGGACGCTGTCGCTGCCGCTGCCGCTGCCGCTGCCGCTGTCGTTGTCGCTGTCGAGTCGAGTCGAGCCGAGCGAAATGCAACCTTGGCCTTTCTCAGCGTCCCGTCGTCCCTTTTTTTGACATGCCCATCTACATCCATCCACCTCCACGCCCACATCCCACATCCACTCGCCCTTCTTCCGCCCTTCCTTCTCTCGCCCCTCTCTCTCTCTCTCTCGCTCTCCCACTCTCTCTCTCACCGTCTCCCTCGACCGCCTCGAACCGCCTCGAATCGCTCACCGAGAGTCCACCGATCAACCTCCCTGCGTTCCCCTTGCTCCCGTTCCTCTCGCCTTTGGCCACGCGCCGCCTCCAGAAACAAGAGGCTCCCTCTCTCTATTCGACCTAACCTCCATCCTCTCCCGTTCTTCTCTTTGTCAACCCTCCGCCACATCCCGTCCGTCGATCCGAATCTCCACAAAAAAAAAAGAGAGACCCTCTCTCGATCCTGCGTCCCGTCCCGAACCGCCGACCGTCCCGCCTCCGCCCACTACTTACTCTACTACAGTCCACACACAAAACGAACCTACACCATGTCCGGCCTCGACGCCCCCGAGATCGCCGCCGCCTACGACGCCGTCCGCTCCGACAAGGATGACACCAACTGGCTCCTCATCTCGTACGCCAGCGCCGTCGGCAACAAGCTGAGCCTCACAAAGACGGGCACCGGCGGCCTGTCCGAGCTGGCCTCGGAGCTCGACGACTCCCAGGTCCAGTACGCCTACGTGCGCGTCGAGTACGCCAACGACGCCGAGAGCACCCGCGTCAAGTTCGCCTTCGTCATCTGGATCGGCGAGAACACAAAGATCATGCGCAAGGCCCGCGTCAGCATCGAGAGCGGCGAGGTCAAGAGGGTCCTGCCCCACCACAGCATCACCGTCAACGCGAGCGACAAGGGCGACCTGGACGAGGACGACATCGTCAAGCGGTTACGCAAGGCCGGCGGTGCCGACTACAACGGCGGCCGCGGTTAGGACGCACCCAAAGCCGCCCTTGGACCAAACTTCTCAAATGCCTACCTTATATATATACATATATATACCTATCTATGCAAGTCATCTTCATTTCTGGGGAGGGAAAAAGTCAGCGCGAAAAAAAGAAAAAAAAAAAAGGAAGGAAAAAAAAAAGAGAGTCGGGGTCGGGGTCGGGGGAAAGACACAGAGCGTCGAGGCACGGCGGCATCTTGAACTACCCAGCACGGCGGTCTACGAGCACAACGGTATCTGGCCACGCAGAGGCAGAGGCGCTTTGACGGGTGGGAAGCGCGGATATGCATACATACACTTTTTTTTTTTTTAAATACAGCATGCAACCTTGATAAATATATCTGGACCCGTCTTGGGTACTTGGCGCAAGCCGAGCGAATCGAGGGATCCCCCTGTCTCGTAGTAGTAATTACTGTTGAGCCTGCGGCTGTTCCGCGTGGGACGACACCCGCAGGTGGTTCATCCCCTTGAAGCATTCAACCAACCAACATCCACCAGTATGGCCTTCAAGAGTCCCACCTCGGCCATTGCCCATCGTGATATCGTCAACCATCAGTTATGCTCCAAGTCTTCCATGGGCACTGGAGAAGGAGAGGCCTGCTTGATACTGTTTGCTGGTCCTACATGCCGATTTGTGATGGACCCTGTCCACAAAATCAGAGGGTCCCAAGGTTGTGGAACAAGTGGAACACCCTTAAACCAGGTTTCAGTCATACGACTGGACTGCAGTTTGTCAGGGGCTTTTGCACCAGCGGCTGTAGGACTTATAGCTGTGAAGGATGGTTATCAACACTGCCAAGGGTCTTGCAGGTGTCATAGGACTTTTAAAAGTGTTGAATGCTGTTTTGGATGAGAGTGAGGATAGTAAAGGCAACGAAAATAAGGAATAAGATAGTGAGATTAGGTGATGTGGGATAACACAGTTGTGTAGTTGAGTATTGTGGACTGCATTAACGTTGATAAGAAAGTCTGCTCTAAGCAGGCCAACTTGGTCTCTGCCTGCTGCTGAGATGCAAATAAGTATTGTCCTGCAAACATTTTAGTTGCTTTTGCTTAAGCATTTCTGAATATCCTCCTTCCTTAGTATTAAGCTGTAAAATTAAGTTGGAAATATTGTATGCATATTCCTATTGATAAACCCCCTAAAAAAGTCATCTTTGTTAGAGATAGTTATTGTTAGTTAAATACTATTTCTTATAACCCTCTCTATAGAGCCACAGGCAGTAGGGTTTGAAGTGTTGGTGTTAAGGGGTGTTTTCCAATCTATGCTGTGTTTATTCTGTAGTAAGAGCTTTATTACGTTACCTTCTTTACAACAATAGAGGTTCAAAGAGCTTGAGAGCTAGTTGAAGGAATAGCAGAGCATATACCTGATTCCACCTACCTATAAGCTCTGCCATACCTGCCTAATGAGAGCAAGTTTGCTGATATGTAGACAGGCTACCCATACTAAGCAAATAATACTCTCTATGCATGCAAGAGTATCCAGTCTTTGGACTTTGCACCCATGATCCTCTTCCACTTTCCCTTCAGGCCCTTCCCTCCCTCTTGCCGACTTTAATCACCTCCTCATCTCACATGCTTCTCATCCCAACTCACTGATACACAAGCAAGGGGACAAGAAGACAAAGGAATCGCTTGGCTGTGCCCCTATCGCTCAAGCTGGGTGAGCGTATTCACAGACCTTTTGGGCAGGTGAAAAATTCCTTCCCTGTCTTTGTTTAGGCCTCCCCTTCTTCTTTTGGCACTTAAGCGTCTGGGGATTTATTCTTTGCACTTCACCACCAAAGCCTGTCTTTCCTGCAGCATCGCGCTCTTTTCTGTCCCAAAGTCAACTGGCCTCCTCAGTTTCTCACACTCAAGAACCTCATCACAGCAGAGAAGAAGAAAAAAAAGACACAAAAGCCGCGATGGGTACGCGCATGTCTTCTTGGAAGGCACTGTGTCGCAGTCTCCTTCATCTCATCATCCTCGCTCTTTTGGTCAATACCTGCCAGGGTCGAGGCAAAGGTGAGGAATATTACCACGCGTCATCCTTTTCAACACCAGCATCCATCTAACATTTGACTTCATCCCAGACCACAAGAAGCGAGATGGCTCCTCTGAAGAGCTTACATCCCTTGCGACCACCGACGGAACTACCCTGTCTATGTCTGCCTCCGAGAGTAGACAGGGCCGAGTTGTCACAAGCATCGTGACCACCTACATCCTCGTCACGCTCCCATGTGGTGCTTCAGACCTGCCTTCTTCGATCAATCTCCAGAATCCCGCTTCGTCTACTTCAACTCACGCCAATGCCACCAGAGGTCCTGGAAGCAGTCTCGCGCGGCCCTGGAACACAACCGTCGTCAACCCTGGCGTCTCGTCCAGTCTTACCAACACCAACTGGAACGGCACCAAGGTCAACCCTGGAACCTCGACGGCGGTCTCGAATTGGAACACAACTGCCATCGACACTGGAGTCTCGAATCCTTCTTCGTCGAACAAGGCCGCTTCCACTGGCAACCCTGGTCAGTCGTCGTCTGCCTTTACCGCAACTGCAAATCTCTCTGTCTCGCATTCGGCATCCAGCTTGTTCTCGAAACCGATTCGGAGCAAGCAGCCGGTCAAGTCAGAGAACAAGTCAGAGAACACGTCTCTCAATGCTTCGCCCTCTTCGCCTATCGCTGCCTCCACGCAGGGCGGCCAGTCCAGCAGGAGTGCCGTGTCCAGCACTTACACCCTGCAGGTTTCTTTGTCCGAAGGTGGTACAGCCCAGACCTCCCGTGTCACCACATCCCCCGGTCAGGAAACGACCCCGGGCGCCGGTGCCCAGCCAGTCGAGTCGTCCCCCTCTGGTAGCACCAAGGCCACAGGCGACCATCCGTCTCTGCCATCCAGTCTCGGGGAGGGCGTGAAGAGCAGCACCGGCTCGTCCCAGACATCTCCATCAGGCGCTGATCGCGATGTGCCAACCTCATCCATGCCCCGTTCTGTTCCCAGTGGCGACAGCACGCAGCAGCATTCAACCAAGGCGCCTGGGGCTTCTGACGGCAACGGGAGCAAGACGACAGAAGCCACGGGAAATGACGGTGGCAGCAAAACGTCCACCAAGAGAGGCCGCCACGGCGACAACAGCAGTGGCAATGACAAGTCGACCAAGGCCTCCCCGGGCAGCACGCAAGACAGCGTCGTGTCGTCAACCAGCGCCGCCTCATCCACCGGCAAGTCTGCTTCGCCCTCGGCGACTGCTGGCCCCGGAAGCAGCGAGACAGGCGGTCCTGCGTCCACGTCGTCCGAAGACCAGGACTACGCCACGGTCTTCATGACTGCCACCATCGACCCTCCGCCCGGCGTCGACCCAAAGACTACCGTCACCTGGACTTCGACCGAGGTCGCCAAGACGACGACTCGCGACGGCAGCGCCTGGCCCACCATCTTCCCCGTGTGGTTCTGCGGCGGTGGCCAGCTGCTGTGTCCGCCCAAGTGCCTCATCCCATTCCTCTCCTGCGGCGGCATCGATGGCCCGGGACCCCTCGGCTTCCCGTGGGCAAAGGTCAGTTCTAAGCCGACGAGCCCCGTGAAATTGTGCCTCGTGAATTGACACTGAGCTGACAATATTACCCTACACCCCAACAGCCCCCGCCGAGGAAGCCCAGGGGCAAGCCGCGCAAGGTGAGGGCCGATGACCCTACCGACCCTGAGGATCCCGAGGAGGATCCCGAACCCTCGGAGACGCCGACGACTTCCTCCTCGTCTGAGGCTTCTTGCACGGCGTCCATGACCATCTCGCCTCACTGTGATCAGCACTGCTTCGTCAGTCCCGTCACGACAACCGGCTCGTCGACCAGCCTCACCACCTCCTGCAACACGGCCGTCTGTGAACCGACTGTCGTCTGCAGCAGGACGCTCGACACGACCACGACGACGACGACGACCTTCACCACGCACTCGGCCACCCCGACTCCCGTCGAGCACTTCTGCGGCGACCGGGAGTCGCCCTGTCTCGACTGCGGCAAGCAGAAGCCGGGAGGAGGAGCCAAGGGCAAGGGGGCCCTCGCCGCCCGTCAACACGGCTTCATCCCGTGGAACCCCGCGCCGGACCCGGAGCTGCTCAACGACCCGCAGGGACTCACACGCCCCGAGACGTGGCCGCAGGGGCCGCAGGACTGGTGGGACCGCATGTGGAAGTACGTCTACCACTACTGCGACGGCCTCACGGCGCCCCGGCTCACGCTGGACGGCGAGCGCCTCGAGATGGGCTACTCGACCATGCACGCCGACGAGTTCGGGGACCAGGGGCTCGCCGGCGCGACGGGGCCCTTCTGGGGCTGCAGCGGCGTCGTCATCATCACCAAGAGGGGCATCTACACGAGCCACGTGTGGGAGATACCCAACTTCCACAAGGGCACCCACACCCCGACGGCCTTTGACTGGGCCGAGGAGTTCGAGGAGGGCATCCTGCGGTTCCTCAAGCGCGGCTCGGGCGACCGCGTCGGCGGCTACGTCGGCATCGACCAGCTCGAGGCCTCGACCGACATCTTCGCCAACAAGCACGAGGACACGCTCGCCGTCATCCTCCACGTGCCCTCGTCCATGGCCTTCTCGGGCAGCTCGCAGATCCCGCCCAACTACGGCGGCTTCGACCCCCGGCACGCGGCGCTCGTGGACCGCTGGGCCGACTTCATCGCCGGCGACCTCGGCTTCCCGCGCGACAAGATCCGCAACAACATCTACGTTAAGGGGCCCTCGTACTGGCCCGCCTACGTCGAGGAGCGCCGGCCGCTGAACCCGATGGACATGTACACGCCCCCCTACGGCCTGCTGCACTGGCAGTACCACCCGGCCCACGTCGTCGAGACCCTGGCGGACGGCACCGAGATCCGCAAGCCGACCATCCGCGTGTGGTACGAGAAGTTCCTCATCTTTGAGGAGTCGTGGTGTCTTCCGGGCACCATCACGGCCCGTGATGATAAGAGCGGCGGCGGCGGCGGCGGCGGATCGTGCCCGATGCCCTCCGCTCCGGCGGCTCAGTCTTCTCTCGCGGCGTCTGGCGGTTCGGGCTCGGCCTCTGCTTCTGCGCCCGGCGGTGGCACTAACCAGCTGTCCCCTACCTCTGCAGCCACCCGTAACTCATCTTCAACGGCTTTTGTCCCTCCCGCGGGATTTCCCAGCAACAGTACCAAGAGTATCACTCGAACCGCCGGCGGCGGCGGCGGCTCCGGCTCGACTAACACAACTTTCACTTGGCTCCCCGCCGCCAGCTCCTCTTCCTCGTCGTCCAAGGCAAAGGCCACGGCCTGGGTCACCGCCACCGCCAAAGTCACCGTCACGAGCTGGGCCGACCCGACGGCGTCCGCTGCGACGCACAGGCCCAGTTACGTGTCCGGCGGGCCCGTCATATCCCGCGTCCCAGCCAGCGAGGCGACGAAGCCTCCCCCGACCCCGAGCTACGGGCCCTCCAAGCGCGTTGTCCGCATCAGCCAGGACATGTCTTTCGGCCCCGACAAGAGAGCGAACCACACGGCCGTCATCACCGTGTACGAGATCACCGGTACCGGCAGCGGTAGGGAGACGATCCTGGTCAGCCAGCGCGACGGCGGCAGCGGCGGCGACCCCGTCGACTTGCCGAGCAAGATCACGGTCGAGGACCGAGACGGCGGCCGGCTCGAGGTCCAGTTCGTGACGGCGCCGCAGCAGATCGAGCTCGAGTCCAAGAGGCGCGGTAGAGTCCTGAAGTGGGCCATGATCAACATCAAGGACCAGCACAACCCGGACATCCCGTACTGCGACGTCCGCAGCGTCACCCCGGGCGAGGTAAAGTCTTCCCCGTCTTTGCGACATTTGGTTTTGATCGGGGACCGGGCTAACGTTGGAAATCTTACAGGGCGTTCTGAAGAGGTCCGTCGAGTGCTTCTACAATACCTAGCTAGACCTCTTTGGCTGGCAGATAAAGACAGTCGTACCAACGATGGGCTTCTCATCAAGGTGGTCAAGGTTCGAACAACAGGAGAACAATGAGGAAGAGAATGCGGTGGCACCAAGGCTTTGATTTTATCCATGGTCTTGCTTCCGTAGATGCCGTCTTCTCGGACCGCGACGAAGAATAGTAACGCGTTCCGCATACCCGTTCTATGCGTTGTGTCCATGATTGTGACTTGATGAATCAATTAAAGAAAGAAAAAAAAAAAAAAAAAAAGAACTGCCCTATTCAAAGTTTCATCCCGTCCTTGTGACAAAGCAGTTTGGTATACCTGAGCGTGCAACACGCTCGACAATCGAATTCTATAATGGCACTCCTCGGCTCCGTCGCCAGTGTAATATTACTTCCCCACGCAGATGACATTCCGCCTTGGCCTCCGCGCCCTCAACGTCCGTGAGGGTATTCCTTATATCGAAAGGAACGGCATGTGTTGGTCGCCCGCAGCCGAATCGCAGCCATTGGGGTCCCGTTCTTCGTTGTCGAGAGGGCGAGGAGGGCGCCGCCTATGGTTATAGCCGCCGCCGCCGACGTAGTCCCTGTCGCCGACGATCTTCACGGCAAAGAGGAGGTTACCGGAGCAAAACTTCGAACGGTGTTAGGATCGACGCAGGTTGGAACAAGGGGGCCGGCCCCCCTTTATCTACGCGTATCCTATTTCTCGACTCTCTGACGCCTTTCCACACAGACAGACCGCTCCGTATCAGTTACCACGGACATGGAAGTAATAGCGAAAGGAGCTTTTGGGTAAGATCTGCTGAGTAATTTTTTCCAGCAACAACGTATATAACAAGAAGGCCCGAGGAGCCACATGACCAAAAGCAGTTGTTTGTTTCCAAGCTTCGCAAGTGTAACCAAGTTGCAGTCAGTTGACGGAAGCGACCCCTATCTGTGTCTGCTGCCGGTAAACTACAGCTAGTGCTTCTCTAGATGGTCAAAAATCAGCCGGGCTCTGCGTTGGTTGATCGACTGTAGCTAATTACGTTGTCGTCAAACTCATTGATTCGTACTTTAATACTGTAGACCTGTTGACGCGTCCCATCCGCTCGAGGACTTCCGCGAGCTGCTGGTCCTCTCGGTCTTCGCTGGGGCATCGAGATCGTCTTCCTCCCGGTGGCCGATCAGCTATGCATCCGCGGTTTTCCGAGTCGTACTGTCATTTCTTTTCCATTAATAATATCCATTATTACCATGTGCCTATCATACACTTCAGTTCGTATGGGCTGCCGTTCATCGTGCCTCAACAGGATGACCATCGATTTGCCGGAGGCTATAGAATAATATTACCGCTTCAAAAGCAGATCGGGGCATCACGCCGACGCGCGGCCGTCTCCTGCCCCATGCCCTCCCGCAGGATCTCGATCTGCTTCTTGATCTCGACCCACAGCGCCAGCTTCTTCAGGTCCTCGTCCCCGGACGCGCCCACGACGCCGAGCCAGTCGTCGTCGAGCTGCTCCGTCAGCGCCGGGCGGGCGCTCTCGCGCTTCTTCTTGCCGCGGCCGCCCTGCTCGCCGCCGCCGCCGCCGCCGTTGCCGTCCGACTGGCGGCGCGCGATGGCGAGCAGGGCGGCGACAAAGGCCTCCTGGATGTAGGCGAAGCTGAACTTGTCCGTGATGCCGGCCACGGCGTCGCACAGCTTGTCGGGGAACTCAATGTCCTTGTTGGGCCGCAGCTTCTCCTGCCAGAAGTGGCAGTAGGCGACGCGCTGCTCGAGGTTGGGGTCCGGGAAGAGGTACTTGCGGTCGAAGCGCGACGGGCGTTTCTGAATGGGATGTAACGAGTTAGTTGCCCTGTCTTGTTGCCAGCCACGCTCACTTGTTTTTTTTTTGTTTTTTTTTTCCTGGTTCATGGGTCATCGGGAGAGGTGTAGGGGGGAGGAAGAAGT
>NWBT01000050.1:1931102-1954051 GCA_003386485.1 Colletotrichum lentis
GGGTTAGGGTGGGATGATGTTGTGATGATGTTGTGATGAAGAAGATGCCGCCGCGGAGTGTCGCTTTTAACACGACTTCCCCTCAACTCCAAACTCCCTGGAGACAATGACACTAACCCAAAGTGTCTTGTGGAGATGTCTGGGGGCCCCCACAGACCCCAGAAAAGATATGTTCGTGCAGGCCATCATCATCCCATGGTCTCGGCCCAACGCCGAGGCGCGGCGTGGACTGGCTTAGTACACCACGCGAGCCCTGGATGAGGGGATTCCTGGTTCCTCAAAAGGGTTGGGTGAGTCGCGGAATGTCGCCTTTACGAATACACATCTCACTTCTTTTTCTTTCACTGCCTTGGTCTCTTAGTCTTGAACCACGAACGGGGGGGGGGGGGGGGGGGGGNAAGACGTGAGGCCGGCCCAGATGGAACTGATATTCAGCTTCATGTTTTGCTTGGGCGGTTCAGGCGTCGAGATGGAGACGAGAAATTCGCGGGGCAATGTTTCTCATCAGCATCGATAGTCAGTGTGGACTTTTTCGCTCAAAGTGCTAACAATCGCATGAAGCGTTCGTTGTGCTCCTCTGCCAGATATCACAACGAGGACGACATGACAACTCACTCGCTTGTCTATTACCTATAAATCGCTTCAAAGTTGTCGCTCTACAACAGCAATGACAGCAGTCTCTCTCTTCTGTGCGCTTCTTGCCATCGTTTCAATCCAAAGCGGCCCTACGGTAGCCCTTTTGTCAGTTGTTACAATCTCTACAACTAATACCTTACCTGCAGCAGACTGAACCGATGCGAATCTGAACTGCAGGGGCATCGTCAACAACGCGTCCGTCGTCATCATGGAGAACCTCGCTCTCGGGGGGGGATGAGTCAGGGGTGAAAGGTAAAAGGATGAGTAGGCGTTGTTTAGCTATTACAACAGTAACATGCATAATAAGGTACACGATGAGCGGGCCTTGCAAGAAGCTATCGATCGACCCCGGGTGAACAGCTGATGCATGAAAGAGTGGGGAGGGTGTGTGAAGGAGGAATCCGACGTCCCCTCCCCCGGACCCCCGCGTTGTCACGACAGATGACCCTCGACGCAAATCCAAGTTTCTTGGGGGTTTTCCACGCATCCCGGATCGGCGAGAGAGAGACCGATAGCCCGGTTCACGGGTAACGATGGGCCGCCTCGCTGAAATGGCCTGTCGGTGTAACTATAAGTTCTTGGACTTTCCCGGATTCTCTCTCTGGCAACCGTCTCTCCCCTCGTAAGTTTTGAGTCATCTCGACCAACTCTCCATTTTTCCCACCATCGAGTGACGCCTGAAAAGGAGTCGGGGACGCGTTGTCGACAGACGTTGTTCAAGCCCCCCCCCCGTCCAGTTTTGAACAAGAACAAGAAGAGCAACAAGAAACGAGAGCAACAATAACGGCAACGGCAACGGCAACAACAACAACAACAACAACAACAACAACAACAACAACAACAACAACAACAACAACAACAACAACAACAACAACAACAACAACTACAACAACAACAACTACAACAACAACAACCACAACCACAACAATGGCGGACAAGAAGGATGTCTCGGACCACTTGGAAGCAAGCGTGTCGCACCGGGACGCAAAGGAGGCCGCCATGGCGACGACGAACCAGCAGGAACACGACCTCTCGGTCCGCGACATCTTCAAGAACCACAAGACCGTCGTCTGGTGGTGCTTCTACTGGGCCATGGCCGCCATCGGATGGTAAGGCGGGCTGTGCACATGCTTTGCTTCTCCCCTTCTCTCGTCACGCATCGCAACGATACTGTATTACACATCGTTTGTTGGGTGGATGGGCTTCGTGATGGGGGCTAACTATGTGGACTCAGGGGCTTCGACGCTCAGATCAACGGTGCCATGATTGCCGTGGTGTCCTTCCGACGAGACTTTGGGTACGTGGCTCTCTCTCTCTCTCTCTCTCTCTCTCCCTTCGATCCATCCATGGTCGATAAACGACACACAATATAAAGACAACATAAGCACGCCGCCTTCTCGACCCCGGCCCGGGGCGCGGGCGGCGTCGGGAAGAAGGGCGGGTAGATGCCGAGCTCCTGGTCGGCCAGGGCGAAGTCCGGCAGGTAGAGGTCGCGGCGCATCTCCCGCTCCGACTTCCACGACGACCAGTACACGGCCTGCTGGAGGGTGTCGATCGAGTAGCGGTCACGCCCGTCGTCGTCGTCGTTGTCGTCGTCGTCATCGCCGCCGCCGCCGCCGCCGCCGCCGCCGCCCGCCCCCGCGTTGGTTTGGTAGCGCTGCTGCTGGGCCTCGGGGGTGAGGAAGGCGAACTGCTGGCAGCTCGCGAGCGCCTGGACAAAGTGCCTCCACGCCTTGACCGGCTGCAGGACGTACATCATGTAGACGCCCGACAGGAAGAGGCACTGGGCGGCGACGGTGTCGTCGGACGAGAGCAGGCCGCCGAGGCGCTTCTGGGCCGCCCGGAAGTAAGCCTGGGCGTCGGCGTGGGCGGCGGACCCGGGCATCGTGTCCTGGCTCGGGCCGAAGGGCGTCGCGAGGCAGGCCAGCGCGCAGATGAGGAGCGAGAGGCAGGACTCGGCGGACCAGTCGACGCCGTTGAGGACGGTGCGCGAGACCATCCTGCGCGTGGCCGTCTCGTCCAGGATCGGGTTCTTGACGTGCACGTGGCTGAAGAAGCGGTCCAGCAGGTCGTTGATGAGCCGCATCTCGAGGTCGACGGCGGCGCCGAGGCTCGACGTTGGCGAGTTCCCCACGGCCCAGGAAGAGGCATGGTCGTCGACGACGTGCAGTGACGTGTCCATGGTCTCGGCGTGGCCGTTGCCGAGGAGGTCTCGGAAGATGGCCCACGACATGACATGTTCTGGCCTCGGTGGGATGATCATGGCGAGGTGGACGGGTGGTGCCGCCGCCCCCCCTCCTCTCGAATCCGGCGGCGTCTCCAGCCGGTGCTGCTCCGGCTCGACGGGATTCCGTCGTGGTGCCTCGACCTCGACCACTCTTGTCTTGCGGCGGCTCGGCGACCCATCATCGACCGCCACGCATCTCATCAGCTCTTCCAGGTCGTCGAGCCGTTCCAGGATCTTGAGGCTGGCCGGGTCGAAGCTGGACAGGTCGACGGGCGACTGGATGCAGGTGGCACCGACCTTGAGGCAAAAGGAGCACGACGGCTTGAGATTGTCGCATTTCGTCCGCCGGGCTCGACACACCTGACACGCCTTGACGGCCCTCTTGCGCTGGTAGAAAGCGGTCCCGCGCGCTGCTGGACGACTACTGACAACATTGGGCTTGGCCGTCGACAGGGACCGCCCTTGCTGGCGTTGGTCTCGCTCCGGTTCCGGCTCCCCAGGGGGTGAAGACCCGGGGTGGTGGTTGTCCGGGGCAGATGGGTCTGCCATCAGGACGGCCTGGGCTTCTACCTGACCCTCGCGCCCCTCGCCGCCAGCGAGCTGGCCCCCGTCGCCCTGCGCGGCTACGCCACCGCCGGCGTCAACCTCGGCATCGCCGTCGGCCAGCTCCTCTCCAACGCCGTCGTCAAGGCCTTTGGCGAGCGCCCCGACCGCTGGGCCTACCGCGGCCCCTTTGCCACCCAGCTCTTCTTCGTCCTCTTCCTCGCCGTCTTGCTGCCCGCGGCCCCCGAGACCCCCTGGTACCTCGCCCGCAGGGGCCGGCTCGAGGACGCCGCCAGGACCCTCCGCCGGCTGTACGGCGCCGACTACGACGACGTCGCCCCGAGGCTGGCCGGCATCGTGGCCACCATCGAGGAGGAGAGGGCCCGGCAGACGACGCACGAGGAGCTGGGCTTCGTCGACTGCTTCCGCGGCACAAACCTGCTCCGCACCGGCATCTCGACCGGCGTCTTCCTCTGCCAGCACCTCGTCGGCATCGTCTTCCTCCTCGGCTACTCCACCTACTTCTTCCAGCTCGCCGAGTTCGACGTCTCCAGGTCCTTCGACCTCGGCGTCGGCGTCACCGCCTGCGGCGTGCTCGGCAACGTGGTCAGCTGGTTCGTCGTCGAGTCCTTCGGCCGCCGCAAGGTTTTCCTCTCCGGCATGGCCTCCTTGACGGCCCTCCTGCTGCTCATCGGCATCATGGACGTCGTCCCGACCAACGCCGCCAAGTGGGTGCAGGCCGCCTCGACCGTCGTCTGCGCCTTTGTCTACTTCCTGACCATCGGCGCCATGGCCTTCGTCATCCTCGGGGAGGCTTCCAGCACGGTGCTTCGCGCAAAGACCATGGCCCTGGCCACGGCGACCCAGGCCGTCTGCGGTCTGGCCATGAACTTCGCCATCCCGTACATGGTCAACCCGGACGAGGGCGACCTCAGGGGCAAGGTCGGCTTCATCTTTGGCGGCCTGGCCTTGATCGGCACGATCGGCAGCTTCTTCTACATCCCCGAACTCAAGGGCAAGACCTTTGACGAGATCGACCGTCTCTTTGTGGCCAAGGTCCCGCCCAGAAAGATGGGTGACATGTAGACTTGGTAGATAGATACCCATGGATGTAGCGTAATTATTCAAAAGGCCGGTTGGGCTGTTAGAGTTGATCATAGGAATCATGTTGTTCAGCGGGATGTTTTAAGTCTGTTTTCACTCGCTTTCCCTATATGGGGTGTGTGTTCTGCGGGAAAATGCGTTCCACGAGAGTTGATGTGTGTATATATATATATATATATACAGTAAATACTAACTAACCAAAATATTTGCCAGAAGGAATTTGAACATGGTTGCGTGATTCACGCTGAGGGAGGGGAAACTTGTGCGAGAACCCTAGGGAATTAATTACCCTCAAGAGACCCGGCTCGGCTTGACTCCAACAACACTTGTGACCTGGACCAAAAGCCTTCCTCCTTCTCCTCCTTCTCCTCCTTCTCCTCTCCTCCTCCTCCTCTATTTGGGAACGATCTCAACTCGGGAAGAGACCCACGAAAAACCACGAAAACCACATGGACGAAAAAAAATCATGAGCTGGCTAGGGCGGGCCCCGCATAACGGATGTCCGGCCGCGGCGGCGTCTGCATGTCCTTGCCGAGGAAGTAGTCGACGTGATGCGACTGCACGTATCCCTTGAGCGTCATGGCGTTGCGGTAGGCCGGGTTGTGGGCCAGCGTGTACAGGCGGCGGTCGCTCGGCTTGTCCGTCGTGAAGACGAGCAGCTCGTCGGCCGCCTTGTTGGCGACGATGACCTCCTCGCGCCAGTCCCCGAGGATGTCGCCGATGAAGGCCGGGTTCCGCCCGTACGGCTCGCCGCCAAAGTCGCTGACGCGGAGGATCCGGGGCAGGCTGCCGGACTTGCTCGGCTTCTCCCAGTCCCACTTCTCGAACTTGCCGTCGTTGAACAGCTCCAGCAGCTCGTCGCCGTCCCACCAGATGCCGAGGTGCGGCCACGGCGCCAGCTCGGCGTCGGCGCTCGTCAGCGCGTTCTCCCGCGCGTTGTACAGCCCGGAGAAGGACCAGACCTCCATGCCCGGCCGCGTCGGGTCGATGTCGCCGACCATGCCGCGGCCGACGTCGGTCACGCCCTTGCCCGTGTGCTTCCAGATCATGTCCCCCGTCGAGCCGTCGTAGTAGTACTCGTACAGGAAGGACGGGTTCCTCTGCTGCACGCCGTACCCCTGGAGGCCCGCGCGGCTCGGGTCCATCTTGGCGAGGTGGAAGCGGTCGCCGTGGATGACGCCCTGGCCGGCGAGGCTGTACCGCTCCTTGCCGTCGCCGTTGAGCGCGAAGCCGATCTCCAGCACCTCGTCCCGGCCGTCCCCGTCCACGTCGATGATGCGCGTGTTGTGGCCGTCGGGGAAGTCCCGGTTGCCGCGGTCCCACTTCCACTTCTGCGCGAGGGACCTGCCGTCAAAGGTCCAGGTGACGAACATGAGGTTGAAGTCGCCCGACTTCTTGCGGTTCTTCAGGTACGCCACCAGATGCGGCGTGTCTCCGTCGAGGAACCCGGCGCCCAGGCGGGCGCCGACCGGGCCGTCGGAGATGTACGTCGTGGGCACCGGGGCCGAGGCGCGGAGAGCGCCCGTCCGGCCGTCGACGATGGCCATGAACTGGTGGTTGTCGGTCTCGCCCTTGTCAAACGTCTTGCCGTCGCCAAACTTGACGCCGTTGGCGATCCTCACGGCGACCTCGGCGCGCCCGTCGCTGTCGAAATCGAACACGGTGACGCCGTCCCAGTGGCCGAGGTCGATGGC
The DNA here is from genome assembly GCA_003386485.1 of Colletotrichum lentis. NCBI lineage: Eukaryota > Fungi > Ascomycota > Sordariomycetes > Glomerellales > Glomerellaceae > Colletotrichum > Colletotrichum lentis. The sequence continues at coordinate 1,937,307 of NWBT01000050.1, forward strand.
CGACGGCCCGGGCGCGATGTTGTCCTGGTTCTTGCTGTTGGGGCCCAGGTTGAGCTCCCAGAGAAAGGTCCCGTTGCCCGTGTAGGCCTCGATGGTCTGGGGCGAGGTCTGCCGGTCGAGGACGTAATCCCACTCGCCGTCGCCGTCGAGGTCGCCCACCCAGACGAACTTGACAGCACCGCCGCGGCGGATCGGCACGCGGACGATTGGTTCGATCGGGTTCTTGGCAGGCAGGCTGAAGGAACGGCTGGCAGCATGCTCCTTGCCATTGACGACTGGCCGTACAAAGTAGGTGTTGACCTTGTCTGCAGCAGAGGTGGAGTCGACAAAGTTGGTGCCGCCAGTGAGCACCTTGTCATTGAGCTTCGTCGGCGAGCCGCCTGTGTCGCGGTAGACATTGAAGCCGATCCCATCGGGATCGAGTCCGAGCAGTCTCCAGGTAACCAGAGTGTCTTTCTCGCTTGCGCGGACGGCCACCACGCCACGGCCGAGGTTTTCCAGGGGCCGCGCCGCCAGGGCCGGGAGGGCACATGACAGCGTGATGGAAGTTGAAAGTAACGACAGAAACCTCATGATGTGGCGTCCGGATATCAAGAGGGGGGGGTTCTATTCGTCGTGGGAGGCACTGGCTTTACTCTAGGACCTCTCTGACGACAAACCAAGTTCTGAACTTGTGATTGCGGGCGACAGTTTAGTCCTTTTTATAATACCAGCGCGTGGATGGTCTCGCCCTTTATTTACAACTGACTGACGAGTTGGTATGAAATGCAAACTCCGGACTCTTCAGGGGGGGTCAGTATGCCCGTTGGCGATCTTATGGACCTGTAATTTGGCGACAGTTTGTTTGTATGGGCAAATGACATGAATGATGCACGTAATTAAATACACAATGTGACGCTGCCACCGCATATCGTTCCATCGACAAGAACCCCCCCCCCCCTTGGAAGAGTAACAACCTCGTCAAGCTTGGCAAGCAGCCAGGTGGCCCTTTTGGGGTTTGGGCACGCACAGCAGGGAACAAGGCTCATCCGCTCTGCATGGACCGAGGAGTGTCTCCAAGTCCGAGGTGACTTGACGATGGCGGGAACCGCGTTTCTCGGTCGATCCAGCGCGGATGACCGGACTAATACAGGGTATATCCGGCGAAAGTAAAAGCTCCCTGCCAGCCTCCAGGTATTTTCTATCCACCCCAACCCTTACACCCCCGCTGACAGTACTTCTGGCAGCCTGCTGGACTAATCATCAGTTTCTCCTCACAGAATGTACCTAATTCCATAAGTCATAAGGGTATATGCGGAGGTAAACGTGGCAGGGATATTTTACTTACCCTCTACCACCCTGCATGGACATGTTGACATGGGGGATCTGATCGGTGTTCGGCATGCCCGTGTTTATGTTGTTTATATACCCCACGGGGTCAACCCCTGGTCTGCCATGTCACGCTGCACAGTGCACTCTGCTCCGCAATCAATCGCCAGTCCATTTGCATCGGTCTGGGCTCTCGACATGAAATTACCAATCTCAATGCTATTTTTGGGCAGCCGCATCCTGTCCTGTCCTCCCTCGTACACGGGTAACCTTTGCTGGCCGACGACCTCGTCCAGCATGGGCCTGTGCCTTGCCCATCATGTGCGGGTACGTTGATCATGGCGAGATGAGGTAGGGGACGTGCTTGAGCCAGGTGAAGGGTATCGATCAGGGGGCATAGGGCTCTTCGCAACCGCCGTCGTGGGGCGGGTGTTGAACAAGTCCATCTGCTCTTTGGGCCTGGGGTGTCCCTTTAAGCCATGTAGCTGAACGACCGATCCTCGTGGGCCGCCTCGACTGTTGTAACTTGCCAGGACGATCCAGATCCGAATGCCGCTGGCGAGCGTAGCGGGGACAGGAAGATGAGCAGATAAATGCCAAAGAATGAGACGAGCGCCAAGGGGAAGAGTATGGACAGCCACAGCGGCTTGGGGAGCAAATTGTCGCCGGTATTATCTGGCAGAGTTGTTCATTGTTTATGTTACGGATATCCGTTTTGGTTGGCCTTGAGGATATCAAATAGCGAGAATGCGGTTGCTTCTGTTAATACGATATTGATAATAATATATCCTTTGTTCCCCATTCTGCGCCATGCGAGTGTCGCTCAATTTTCGTCTTCGTCTCTGCGAGATGTGATTTACGTGATTATCGCAGCGTAGCACTGCAGGCTTGCCTAGAGCTCTCGGCTGTGAAACTCAGGCACCATTCATTCCCCTTTCGTGTAAAATCAGACAAGGTTCAGCAAAGCACCAGCAACTTGCATTTTTTTTACAGACGCCAATACGGAACTATAAATCATGAAGGCTACTAAACGCTCAACTGAATCAAGCAAAGAGAAGAGTGAAGTTCTAGATATCAATGATACATACACCCTTCAGGAACCATGCTGTCGACAAATGTTGTCCTCGCCCAAACGTCCATGTTCATGAAGTAGCGTGCGGAAACATCGGACGCTTTAGACACAAATTTTCTGAACCAGCCGCATCTCGAATGCTTTTTCATCAACCCGTCCTCGACCAGTGGTGTTTGAAAACCCTCTGTTTCCCCCTTGAGCCACCTTTCCAAGGAGCCCAGCTGAAAGTTCTCCGAGATGTCCGGGTCAAGACTGGTGATCTTTCTCCAAGTAAGCAATTCTGTCTGGATTGACGCCCATAGGACACCCAGGTCTTGCATGCAAGGTAGTTGAAAGTGTTCATGATCCTCCCAGTCCCCAGGTTCGCAGTCGAAGAGTCCCCCATCACAAAATTCTTCCCATTCTTCGGCGCTCATGCGTTCAAAGTGAAAATTGTAGCGGCCGTTGTCGTAGTGGCTCTGAAGCCCCCTATTGAGCATCGCGGGTTGTTGTTCTCGTCGCAGTCCTGGGCGCTGAGGGTATACTGCGGTTGATCGGTGGAGGGCCAAGGACAGACGTTTCCAGCCAGTTTGACAAGATGATGACCACCTATCAATCATTGAATGAGGAACCTGTTCCGCAAGCCCAACAGGAGTGATAGGATGATGCCTACAGCCATCATCTTCGGCAGAGTTGAGAAATTCCGCCACAGACAGTTCTGCTTTCAGGTTCGCATCAGCCCCAAGGACCAGCAGGCAAACTGCGCATGCCACTGCCCCAAAGAGTGTCTCGCCATCCATGCCACGTTCTGCAAGATAAAATGCAACAACGACAAGTACATGGAGCGGTCCCATCTTCATCTCAAGACCACACTCAGTGCAACGACGTCGAAAGAGGCCACTAAGGGTATCGATCTTTGGCGCTGACGCTGGAACATAGATTGATAGCATGCTGTGACAGACTGCCTGCACACTGCTGTGGCAAAAGTTGTGCTTCCATTGCTGAGGGATACGTGCGAATCCTTCTTTGTGTAATTGCCGTACTGCTGGGGAGTCGGCATTCCATCGGCCGCAGATGTCTTTCTCTTCTCCGGGGAATCTCGTGCGATGATGGAAGCTTGTGCTGACCTCGAAGGGGGCTAGGTTCGTGTGTGACCGAAGAATTGAAATCATGAGGCTATCAAGGACGGTATGTCCATCAGGATCGACGTTGTTGAGCGCAATCGGATGGTCGTTTTGAAGTCGAAGGATGAGATCGTTCATTACCATGCAGCAGGTATGACCGCCATCCAAGAAAGAGGCCGCCAGGTGGTAAGGGTGGATAGTTCCGATATCAATTCGACGACCCGAGTCCAATAAATTGGAGACAGACTCCAGGTTGCCCGACATGATAGCGAAAGCACACGAGTCCAACGCGAGCTCTTCAGGAGATTTGGAGACGGCCTGGGCGATGAGCTCGTTGGACATTGGTAGTTGGTCAACCGAAGTTGCACTGAACTGGCTCCGCGTGAAAGACTCCTCCATGGCGTTTTGTAGAGTGCGAGTCTGGGTTTCGGCGGTAGGCCAAGGGGTCCATGAAGATTGATCATCCAGTTCGAACTCGGCTTGCGTCTCGATAGGTGGAGAATGAGTTTCGATGTCATACTCGAGGTCACTGTCGTCTTCGTAATGAATCACCCACCGGCATAAACTGGTCGGCTGTGGGATGGCAGATGTGCGCGGAGAGGGGGGCGAGAACCATGCAGCTGGCGATGAGAAGTTCGGGGGAGTTTCCAAGTCGTTTCTCACAAGGGTAACCTGCGAGACCAATCCGGCAGTCCACTGTTGGGGGCCTCTGCCCCAGAACTTGGCTGTAAGGAAGGAATGCATCCAGTAATCGTGAAGCCATCCAGAAATGATTCTTAGACTTGGGTCAGCGATGTTTCCTGGCTTGAGACAAGGACATGGTTGCCATACCTTCGGTCACCCTCGTTACACCTACTCAGAAGCTCTTCTCGACGGCCTTGCAGAAGCAAGTTCGAACGATCCGTCAAGGTCTTTTGCGTGATCAAAGCAGCCGTGGGGGTTGAGTCGGGCGCCGGCCGGCCTGGTGTGGTTTCTTCGGGGCTGCCGACATTCAGGTAATGAGGAGTAGTTGCTTTTGGGCCAAAGGGCGACGGGCGATCCGCCTGTCTGACGATGGAGGCTATGTATGCGTCGTAGGGGAGATTCCACTGGGAGAACCTATGAGTATGTGAACAATGTCAGTGTGGCTCCACGTGAAGCACGTAGGAGGCATGACTTACGTCCCCGGGGAAAGCGGCTCGACCAAATGGTGACGAATTTGGTCATTCAGGAACCTCTTCAGCTGCTTCTTGTCTACCTTCTTTGTCAACCCTCCTTGATGAATGGTCACAGCGGAAGTACTCGCACCGGCGCGGCTGCGTTTGCCAACAGCAGCCACAATGTCGTTTTTCTCTTGTGCGGTGGTTCGTTTTCGGATGTCCCACTTTTGCAGGCGATGTCGGTATTGATGGACCCTGAGCAAAGACGGAGTCAGAGTGTGAGGCATGCCAGGGAGCGGATCAGGCTGTTTGTTGCCTTACTCTGCACTGAACCCATGGTTCTCCTTCATGAAGGCTGCAAGCTTCGGGATTGTCAGAGGTCTGCCAGAGCCACCCTTGCCAAGGTAAGCCTCCACGATGATGGTTTTGAGGGGCTCCCAGCGCTCTTCATATGAGATATGAGTCCGAAGATCGAGCCCGGACACCGGTGGATGGTGTGGTTCTTCCATAGCACCAACGAGACTGCGGCCTACACGAGGATTGGCTAGAGTGCTACTTTCTGGGTTGAAGTGAAATAATATCCAGGCGACGAAGTTGCTCGTAGGGAGTGAGGAGATGAAGCAGTGAAGTGAAGCAGTCTAGAGTCACTTTATCATATGGCGGGAGAGGAGGGGTCTTAATGCCGGCCGGCTCGCATCACTCGAAGGGTTTTTCCAGAGCCCAGTCGCGGTCGAGTAAGGCAGCCGGATGGGATGGATGCCTTGGCCCAGTCCGACTCTGCACGTATACGTAGTAGATGGTCGCTCATACCTACCTTCACAAAAGGAGACGAGCCAATAGAGGGGAGAGGCAGAAGGAGACCACCCTAGTCGTCGGTTGCTGTCGTGGCCAAGGAGGCTCTTCCCCATGCTGCCATGTATTATCCAAGCCCAATAAGAGCGATGAACAAAAAGAGAAGATCCAATCGGTGAGAGGGATTCAAGCCACCGCGCTACGGTTTCTGCCAAGAAGCGGCATGTCTCGTCCCTCCCCGCCGCATCCCCATTCCAACGCAACGAGTTAATCTGCAGATCTCAAGAGAAGTGCGGCAAACGCAGGAGGGACAACAAAAGGTCACTAACCAATGAGGTCGAACGGTCGATAAAGACTATTTGCGCTCAACGCAGTGTTCATGAAGCATTCTGGGAATGTGCGCCACTAGTACGTTTCTTTTCGCCCTGGGTCACCCGCGTTCTCGGCTCATTCCAACACTAGCACTAGCATAACTATTCCGGCCCACAGGGCATTAGCTAGGAATGAACATCTACGTTACATACTATCAAGGGCCTACCCTTACATTAACAAAACGAGACCATCCAATAGGAGGCTTCATAAACAGCCTCCTACCGTTGAAACCGCCGTCCATCATGGATGAGGCCCCACCATCGCATCCCTCGGCGGGCGGGAATGACACAAGCAAGGCCAACTAGATTCGCTTTCTTCCCCCCCCCCGGCTCGCACGACAGCTGATGGCCCATCCCGTTCGGATGAGGCCGACATTGAATCGAACGCCCTGCCATATGGGGGCAGACAAAAAGAGAAGAGCCAATGGGATCGAGTCCTCTCCCGAGAACTTGGCACCGGAGTGCGAGAAAGAGACCACGGACGCCGTCTGTCGGACGACGCCTACCTGGGAACTTGGCCACCCCTCAGTGTGCAATACTGAATACAGTCCAGATGCGGCGTGGATCCAGTTGACTTCCGCAGACCGATGGAAGTTCAATGCGCAGGCAGACGTGTCTGGTCATTTCGTTGGGTAGATGAGGCTGCCAGACCACGGCCACCCTGTCACTTACACGACTACATCGAGTCCTCTTTGGAATATCAGCACACATAAAATAAACGTCAGTCGCCCGCGCCTCCGAGTCCATACTTTTTCTAAACTACACTCGCCAGTGACAGCCAGCTCTTCCTTGCTCTTCATAACTCGCACATTCTACACGCGTTTCAGTTCGATCCGCTATCCTCCCACCTACGGGTACTCAGCTGGGAGACGAGCCGTGTCCGAACAACCCGATCTACCATCCCATCCCCTCTCTGTAGCAACACCCACCTGAGGGTTCAAAGGTCTAAACTGCACTCGGCTTGCGATCTCGCCCTTCTCTGCCCTCACGTACACTCTCCGAGTCATTCCGTTCGACTGTTCCCCGCTCAGGATCCGCCTATATCACCGCTCACAGCACCATGCCATCCCAGAGCAAGAAGACGAAGCCGACGTATGTATTTGACACAAGCACTGGTGTTCTGATCCGCCCCGTCCCTGTCCTGTCATGGACCTATCACTAAAACGCGGTTCACTTCTACAGACCGGCCCCGCCATCCTCTCTCGACTACGACGCGTCGAGCACCGTCGCCCGTTCCGGGTCGCCGCCGAGATCTACAGAGAACAACACGGACCGGAAGGGGGGTCACGGCAAGAAGAGCGGCGGTCCCATCGCTTCGGATGTCGGGTTCGAGGTGGCTCACATGGGGGGGCCAGTTCGACAACTGTTGAACTGATCAGGGTGACGGAGCTGTTGTTGCTGCTGATATTACACGACCCTTCTGCATGACGGGGAAGTAGAGATGGACATTTTCGGTCTTCTTGGGATCTAGTGATACCACACCGGTTACCCTCTGGTGTTTGTAGTCAGTTGTGAAAGATTTGAGGCCAGCCAAGGCAGACCACCTAGTCTTATCTGTTGCTAACACAGATGCCTTTCCCGCACCAAGCGCTGTCCTGTTTGGAATAGATCCCAGTCAGCAAGCGAGGCTATCAAGGTGTGATTGCCAACCCCAGACGGTGAGGGACAGAGACGGCGGTATGAGTATATAAGTCAACACTAGCGTGAGACAGGCTTCTAGCGCAAAGATCTACCCGTAACCATACCGTCCCGATAGACAACCATCCCGTGATTGGACTAGAAGGCTATCCCGTTTGATCCGTGGGCTATAAGTCGGGTGTTCCTTACGGCATCCGTCATGCTTTACGATTGAGAGAGAAACAAGCGAGAAATAATAGGCTCAGATGTCCCTAACGCTACTCTGCCTACTTTTCCATAGTGTCCGTATATTATGCTTGAGCATGCTGCATGGAACGTGTGAAGCTGATCCGCTTACTTGGTACGTTCGACCATTGAATTTCCATACCGTCGTAGTCAGGGAATGGACAATGGGAGGATGAAGCTGCACTAAGTGCCAAATCTCAGATGAGATGGGATATTAGACAGTCAGGAAAGATAAACAAAAGGAACAAAAAAAAAAAAAAAAGCATCTGATATGTATTTTTAGACTCAAGACAAACTAATAAGCAGTATTTCTGTGCCGTCCTCCTTAGCAACGCCGGTTTTATCAACCCCAGTAAGCAGATGAATACTCTCGCACGCAATGATAATTCGATTCCAGACTCTGTTGTGTTGTCATGTGTTTTGGTGTGTAGTAGCGTAGTTGTGTATTCGAGGGGGTTGTCTCACCCATGGCTCGAGAAGGCCCCTCATTCGGCGTCCCAGACGTTCCTCAGCGATGATGGTTCGATGCGGCCGGAGGCGGCGCGAGGTCGGCCCCGGTAACCCTCATCTGTGGTGCCGTAACGCGGACTGAGATCGCGGTAGGACACGGGCACGTCCGATTCATCGCCGCTATCGTTCTGCGCGGTTTCGCCGGCTGCAGCGGCGGCGGTGAGGAGAGGTCGGATGCGCTCACGCTCCTCGATGGGACGTTCGGACAGATGACTCCAGCCCTGTGCCCACCAAGCATGCCTCCAGTTGCTGGCGCTCTGCATGAAAAGCAAAGTGAGGACCTAAATTGACCGCGGTTGGCGTTGGGTCTCGGGGGGGGGNGGATGACCATGATGGACTTTCACGGTCGCTTGTACGTAGGTACAAAAACATACCTGCAAAACACCGACGGCCAGGACGATGCCAAGATCGATGGCCGAGTTCCTCACGGTCACCTCGCGCCATGGACCGACGCAGGGCGTGTCGCGGCCGAACCTTTCGGCGCATCGAACGTTGCCGGCGAACGGCCAGCCGCGGTCCTTGACGCTGTTCAGGCCGCAGCAGTCGAGGCTATCCTGGATGCTTCGAATGGAGGATTCGTCCTTGGCGGAAAACATGCGCTGCCAGCGGGTGGACAGAGCGCAGTTCAAATCATCTCCGGGCAGGGCGGACTGCAATAGGAGCACGGCGATGGCAGTGGTTAAGATGCCCTGTAGAGTCTGAATAATGGTGGGGAAGAGCTGCTCGGCGCGGGCCGTGGAACGGCTCGCGTTGAATAGAAGACGCGGGTAGTAGAAGGCGTTGATGGTGCCGATGATGGGTAGCAGGATGGGAAGAATAGACAGGAAGGGAGCGATCGGGAGGAAGAGCTTGGTGCTCGAGACATGGATGATGCTGCGGCATGGGTCAGTTGTGTTGGTGAAGCTCTCGGCGATGCTTGGCACGGGATGGGGACTTACATGGCCGTCGTCAGGAGCCCGAGGGTGATCTGCAATACACACACACGACGAGTTAGCTAGGTGTTCATCGAAGGGATTCAACACGGGGACGATGACTTGTCTCGTTCTCGCCTTGGTCTCGATCTCGCTCGATCGGGCTACTTACCAAGAGGAAGACAATGCCCGGATTGCCCATCATTGCGGTGGTGTGTGTGTATTTGGCCCGATCACGCGTGCGGCACGGCACGGGGTCGCGAAGTCAATGCCTACCTCGATGTCGGTGAACTGAGCTGAAGAATGTACAAATTCACAAGAAAAACAGCGAGTTGTGAGCGTCCAAAATGGCTTCACATGTAAAAGCAGTGAAGTGTGCGTGTTGAGTTTGAAGTGAAGTGGGAGGTGGGAAGGTGAAAAGATAGAGAGGACGAACTGAGACCTCTTACGGGGTCCGAAGACCCTGGACAATCACAAGGGCCGATGGTTGTGGTAGCAGCGGGGAGCTAGCTACTGGGGAGCGACTACAGGTAGATGCAGCCTTTGCACACCCCCCCTTCCGGGGCTCACCGTGCCCCAAGCGCCAGCAGCCAGCGGGCACAGGGCTACGTCGGGCAAACCACAAGCTTGCCCTACACCACCACCCTCAAGCAAAAGACCGCTGCAGGATCTCGACGTCATGGCCCAGCCCTCATGAGAAGCTTATTCCCTCAGACGCGAGCACGCCATAGGCTCAAGAGGGCATTTCGCCGTCCGGGGAGGGCCAGGCCGAGACACCCTAGGAGGCATCCTAGGGGGCACACCCTGACGACCCCCATTTGCAGCACCACTGCAGGAGGCCGCTGGCAGTCCGGCAGCCTGCATTGTGGGATGGGGATAGGATGGGATGGGATGGATGGTGAACCCCGCACGCGGCGTGCTGAGATGAAGCATCAGCAGTCGCCCCATCTCCACGTCCATGTCCATCCAGATGCCGTTTTCCGCAGCGCCAGGTCATGGTCGCGCAGATGGAAAAATAAGTGTGTGTGTATTGTTGACAACAATCTGCTAGTGTGCGCTCTGCTGTCCGGTCAGCCGGATCGGGTTCTCTTTGCTCGTGTGCCTTTGAGCGCCCATCCAGGAGGGCGGGCTGCTGATGATGATGATGATGATGACGCTGGTGACAGGGTGGGAGCTCTTGGGACGCATCCATACAAACAAACGCCCGCACTTCGATGCCGCCATGCTGATTGATTGATTGCTCGCTCAGTGCGTGTTTTCTTGGGCTCCGTGCAGCGGCCAACTCTCCTGCACTCGCCGTTGGCTGTTGCTCGTCCACTTGGAGGTCTGGATGTCGGATGTCTAATGTCTAATGTCTTGCCACCCCCAAACATTGCCATGTGCACGTCGTCTAGCCCAAACATTCCGAGCCGCTGGAATGCACCTGTTGGCGAATGGGACATCATCCCACCCAACCGAGTCCTAGGGGGGGGCATGTTTTGCTCACTAATGAGGCCGGAGAGCGACACAGAAGATGCAAATGGGTTTCGTCTTACGGGCGCAAGGCTCGTTTGGCGGAAAAAGAAGGGAAGACGCGGTTGAAGCGGTCCAAAGGCCGTCGGCGTCGGCCATTTGTCCTCTTTCCGTGTCCTGGGTGCACTGATCTGACGACCTTGCCTTGATCGGCAGCGGATGGTTCGAAGAGTGCAAGCTTAACGAAGCGGCCGACCGCGGACATGGTAGAGTTTGCCGGGGGTTTTAAGCTACTGTTCGCAAGTACCTGAAGCAGTCGGAGAGAAACGGGATTCGGTCTCGTCAGGCCTGTTCTGCGCGACAAGAAACTGCGCACAGCACGATGTAGTTACCCCACGCCAGATGGCAGAGGTTGTTGAGTGATGAGAACATTCATGTCTGTCGTGATTCGTGAACCTCAAGGATCTGCGGCAGAAGGAGCACGGCACCACATTTGCAGCCGGCGGCGAAACAGGGCCCACAGGGCTGAAATGGGTATATTTCCCGGAACGCATTCCGTCCCAAGAAGCCCGCCCAGCCGGTAAATAAGTCGCCGAAGTGGAGTTGCCGTTCGTCGGGGGACTTGGGGGATGGGGCTAGGGGATCATCGGGATCACAGTCGAAACCTGGAAGCTGACGACGCTGCCGCATGCCCAACCTCGAGAAATGCCGTAATGCGAGCTGATTGGGGCCTCACGGGACACGCTAGGTGTTGGCAAGAGACTGGTGCTTGGTCGGTACCCGTACTTCGAGTCCCTTCATCGTCGTGTTGAACGACCAAGGCATGGCGTGGTGTGTTGGATGGATCCTTACCATCGTTAGCCAGGTCTAGACCGGCAAAGCGAAACGGCGTCACGGATGCTTCCGCTGGAAGAAGCTCGTCGACGAAAACATACAAGCGCTTCGCGGGGATGTCAACTTCAACTCAGGATGCGCTTCCGCTACACCTTTCGCTTCATAGTCTCCAGCGTAGGGTAGGTATGGCTTCCACTAGGAACCATTCAAGCTGCCTCTGAAAATCAGGCTGTAGCCTGTTCTCGGGATTCCATTTCCGTATCGAAAATGCGGCTGCATTCGGTGTTTGATGGCGTGTTCCTTGGCCGATTTGAGACGAACGAACATTCTGTTCTGTTTGCTTGAGATGACTTTGAGGACCTCGAGGGGGCAGCGGGGGCGGGGAGGAATGATACAATCAATGCCTAGCTGCGTTGTCTTATGTAAGACACAGATGGCTTCGAACCGAAAGGAGCGATCCCGTGACAATCTAATTGGCTAAAGCTTGCCGAGCTCGCTGCTTATCTAATTGGACATCCTATCTAATCTGATGGTGCGGATACTCCACATCTTAACCCCTCCCCCTCACTGCTGCTACCTACAGTACCTACCTAGGTAGCCTGTAGGTACTGACTGACGCAATGACAGGAGCTCAGCTACAGTGAAAGGAGTACCTGAACCTGCACCGGCACCACAGCCGTTGCGACCTTGCGCGGCGCACATCAGCCAAGCTCGACGTCGTCCTCCTCTTTTGTTCCTGTTTTCCCTCTTTTTTTTTTCCCTCCTTCTTCTCTCCTAGCGCCGTCATCCTTCCCATACCTATTATGTGTGTCCGTCTTGCTCTTCCGACGAATTCCTGTTTGCGTCCGTCTCACGTCCGCATTCTTCCCATCTGACTCCCCTTCATCCGTTCTCAGACGCCAGAGCTGCACCGCAACATACCTACATTGGCTGAGAGAAGTAATACGATAGTAGACGACAACCAACATACGCTTACCGACAGACATCGCGCCCCCAGCAATGGCTTCTCTCACGTCAAAGCTGGCCAACCTGAACCCTTTCTCCAAGTCGGCACCCGAGGACGATGAGGAGCTCGGCGATGCGACCGACAACACCACCCTCGCCGGCGGCGGCCACGCCGCCCGTGACTCGGAACTGAAGCACCGCCTCCGCGTGAGTCGTGCTCTCCGCTCCTTTCTCGTCGATCAAGGGGCCATCTCGTCCAGCGACGCAAATCTCGGCTCGGATCACCCCAGCCCGGCGCTGCAGGCCCTCGTCGACAAGCCTCACATCAGCGTGCCGCGCGAGCTCACAGACAGGTCTCACCCGCTTCCTGAGTACTTCATCAGCTCCAGCCACAACACCTACCTCTTAGCCCACCAGCTCTTTGGGGACTCTTCGGCAGCGGCCTACAGCGAGACGCTGCACGCCGGCGCGCGCTGTGTCGAGATCGATGCTTGGGACAACCCCGACAACAAAGACGAGCCCAAGGTTACCCACGGCTACACCTTGGTCTCCAACATCCCCTTCCGCACCGTCTGTGAGACCATCCGTGACGTCGTCGACCAAGAGGCCAAGGCACCCGAGCCCGCTGCCCCCATTCTGCTGTCCTTGGAAAACCACTGCGACCCCGAAGGCCAGTTGCGCCTGGTCCAGATTATGAGGGACGTCTTCGGGGACCGTCTTCTTAGTCGAGCCGTGCGAGAAAAGGGCCATGCCGAGCAGGACGGCCAGGGCAACCACGTCCGCTTGGAAGAGCTGGGCAACAAGATTGTCGTCATCGTCGAGTACCACTTCCCGGGCGAGCCCGACGACAGCAGCTCCAGCTCAAGCGACAGTGACGACGAGGAGGAGAAAAAGGCCCGCCACGATTACAAGGCCAAAAAGAAGCAAGTCCCTCCTTCGCTCATCATCCCGGAGCTGGAAGAGCTCGGCGTCTACGCCCAGTCCGTCAAACCCGTCAACAACTCTTGGTATGAAGAGGTTCTGCAGGACGCACCCCACCACCACCTGATCAACGTTTCCGAGTCCGGCCTGGCCTCCCATCTGCCCGAGGCCACCCACAAGATCTCCCGCCACAACGCCCACCACCTCATGCGCGTCTTCCCCAAGGGCACCCGCATCTCGTCCAAGAACCTGCACCCCGTCCCTTTTTGGGGCGTGGGCGCCCAAATCTGCGCCCTCAACTGGCAAACCTTTGGCGCTTCGATGCAGATCAACGAGGCCCTGTTCAGCGGCTCCGAAGGCTTTATTCTCAAGCCCGCCGAGCTCCGGGCCGGCGGCTCGGGCAGGCTCGGTAACGGCGCCAAGAAGAAGCTCCGGCTCCACGTCGGCGGCGCGACGGACGTGCCCATACCCTCCGGCCGCGACGAGGACGAGACCATCAAGCCTTACCTTACCTGCACACTCGTCCACCCCCACGACCTGGCGATCAACCCCCCTAAGAGGAAGACGGCCGGGTACAAGCAGCACAAGCTCACCGGCTTCCTTCACAAGGGCGAGAACCCCCCGCCCACCGACCCCCTCTGGAACGAGGTACTGGAGTGGGAGTACCAGGACAACGAGATGGTCTTCCTGCGGATGCTCGTCAAGAGCGACGACAGCTTTTCGAAAAACCCGATCCTGGCCGTCGGGGCGGTGCGGCTGCTCTACACCATTCCCGGCTGGGTCTTTATCCGCATGCTGGATCTGAAGGGAAGGGAGACAAAGTGTTCCATCCTGGTGAGGTTTGAATTTGTGGACGCGTGATGACGGACATGAGACGAGGGCACTTTTTTTTTTTTTTTTTTTGACGATTATCACGACTATTTTTCCTGGCGATTTGTAACTCTGGTGGTACACGCCTCTCAATTGCTGTATTATCTAACTCTATTCCATGGCGTCGCGCGATTGATGTCACAGTTCGAAAACGAACCTTTATTGAGACAGCGCGTCCGCGAAATCTATTGTACTTCATAAAAGACCCTTGACTTTCATACACCTTGCAATCTCCACGTATGACTGCTGCGCACTATTATCCAACTCCTTCTTGGATCGTGATTCTCCCACCCACAATGCTACTACTTCGGGCCCCATCGTGAGGACATTAAGGGGGTTTAGGCGTGTCTCTGATCAGCGAAGATGAAGGGGTAATTATTACGGGCTAGCATCCAGAACGGTTCGACGATATCGGCTTGCGACACTCAGAGGCTTTTATCATGCCCCCTAGAATATCGACGTTGTGGTCAGATTACACTAAAAAGGATTACCTTGAATAGTACTGATATGCAAGGCAGATTATTACTGCCGGGGCTTCTTGTTATATAACCTAAAAGACTATAGAGTTTATGCAACGAATAGCACACGTATGTACATGACCTTCTATTTCATAAGCCCTTCGAAAAGGGAGATTAGGAGACCAGTTCGTCCCTTCATGACGCTTTCGGCACCAGTTACCCGGTTGTTCGGGCATGATACATTCGCCATAGCTTAAGTTTGTTGGCGCCGGTCCTCTTGCTGGCCCAAACGTGGATATAATGTCTCCGGACGGCTGAACGTGACAAAGGTGTCGTCGGCTAGGATCTACTCTGTCATGAACTGGACGATCGCTTCTCGCGAGTCCGGGGCAACGTCTGGTGGAAGAGGTCCGCACACGTCCCCATCACGTCGAACAACGACTGAGCCCTTGAATCAACCGCGGACACGTTTGCTGCATCATATAAAATGAAAAAAAAAAAAAAAAAAAAAAAAAAAAAAAAAAAAAAAAAAAAAAAAAAAAAAAAAAAAAAAAAAAAAAAAAAAAAAAAAAAAAAAAAAAAAAAAAAAAAAAAAAAAAAAAAAAAAAAAAAAAAAAAAAAAAAAAAAAAAAAAAAAAAAAAAAAAAAAAAAAAAAAAAAAAAAAAAAAAAAAAAAAAAAAAAAAAAAAAAAAAAAAAAAAAAAAAAAAAAAAAAAAAAAAAAAAAAAAAAAAAAAAAAAAAAAAAAAAAAAAAAAAAAAAAAAAAAAAAAAAAAAAAAAAAAAAAAAAAAAAAAAAAAAAAAAAAAAAAAAAAAAAAAAAAAAAAAAAAAAAAAAAAAAAAAAAAAAAAAAAAAAAAAAAAAAAAAAAAAAAAAAAAAAAAAAAAAAAAAAAAAAAAAAAAAAAAAAAAAAAAAAAAAAAAAAAAAAAAAAAAAAAAAAAAAAAAAAAAAAAAAAAAAAAAAGGTCCGGTTCGTGGTCTCCGGCCATCCACGACATAGACCGACGATCCGCGCGATGCGCCGCCGTGAACCCCGCCCCACCGAACAAACGCTCGCCCCCAGGGGAGATTTGAAAAGGAGTTTGAATTATGCCCCCCGCCCCCCCCGCGGCAAGTCGCGGGCGTCGACGAGCTCCTGTCGTGACTAACAAATCACCCGATTCGTTCGGCCCTGGCTTGCCGGGTCGCGAACAGCGGGCTGGCGATTCGGGGCCGGCGGTTTGCTGGGGACACCCTTGGTGTGATGCGACTGCTTCCGCCAAGAGACGTCGTTCCAGGTTCATCACTCTCGCAACTCTATCTACGACTGTCCGATGTCTACATACGTGTAACACGCTGATCTCACTTTCTTTTTCCCACCGCCTTGTCTGGATAAGCTGCTAGTGGTGGGAGGAGGAGGATACAGCGACAAGAGGGTACGCTTCTCTGGTTGGCGGGAAATACAAGATGGCAGTTTTATCCCCCCCCCTTTGAGTTGTTCGTCCACGCAAGACCTTCTCTTGCGGCGTCACAGCCCTGCTGCAACGAGTGTTCTAGGTTCTGGGTTCGGTTTTTTTGACTTCGTACATCTGTGCTAGACTGCTAGTCATCCCCCTCCGTGTCGTGGTCTTCCACGAATCGGGCCAGGCAGAGCCCTCCCACGCCACGCCCGTCAGGCCTGAGTCTGGACTCCTGGCCAGCCGTTCCGGAACGAGGGTTGCCTGATGCAGAGGAAGAGGCTCTTTTTTCCTTTTTTTTTTTTTTTTTTTTTTTAGACGTCAAGTCACGCAAGGGCCAGTGGGAATCCGATGGTGCGGAAGAAGCGGGACGCGTTCATTTTAGTTTTGGGGAAATCTTCAGACGACTCGTCAATTCCTAAGGGGTTTGTTTCCCAACCCCCAAAATTGGTCCCCTGGGTTTTGTTGATGGCAGTGTAGAGTTTTGTGCCGCCCGGGACCGAACCGGCATTTTCGATTTGATGCCGCTGCTTGGGGAAGAAAGAGATTCGACGGCAGACAGACTGGGCCCTGGGGCTGGGTCTGGGTGTGTTGGTCGTGACGTGAGGAAATTCTTTGGACCCAGTTCGCAATAGGAAGAAATACAGCGGCGGGTGTTGAGTGGATGGCAAACCATGTCAGCGATGGACATATCGGATTATTCAATTCATTCTTTCATTTCGTTCATGTTAATCGCTTTGTTCATTTTCCTTCTAGATTTC
>NWBT01000050.1:1959049-1973453 GCA_003386485.1 Colletotrichum lentis
GCCGGATCCCAGGTTTCCACCTTCTCCCAAGAAACATCAGGTTCCACATTTGCATTGGGGATCTCTAGTCGATCTGGCTCTCTCCCGATGCTGGTTGTGGTCTGGCTGCTGGCTACCGGTAGCTGATATATTTCCACGGGCTCTGATGCCAGGCTCGATGACATCACGCAGTATGGGAACACCAGAGTATGTATATTTCCCCCTCAGCCCTACAGAGAGATCGGTAGCCACATCTTGTATCGTACACATTCTGTGAGAAGGCGCTAAATATTAGGTAGGATGCCGGTAGGTGGAGGCGCACTACATGCAAATCATGCGGGTTCTTCCTCTCTCTATGGACAAAGGTGGTTTATCGGCGTTTAGGAAGGGGTATAAACCCCGCTTACAACGAAACAGACTCGTGGGAGAGACGTCATTGACGCTGCGCTGACGTGAACATTCGTCGTTCGCGGGGGCAGAGGACGGGGCGAACCCACATCGGGACACCGGACAGCCCCGTGTTCCCTACGTCTCTTTTCGATTCGAACCCCCCCCCCCCCCCCCNAACGCCGTCCCGTCGAGCGGGGAGAGGGAGGGAGAGAGGGGGGGGGCGGCCCGCCGAGCGGCGGGGAAGCAGGCTTGTAAATTCCAAAGCCGTGTGGTGTGATCGCGTCTCCCCAATTATTTGAAGTCGGCCCGTCCGCCACGCCATTTCAGGGATTGGGGAATTGAATTCAGAATCTCGAGAAAGCAGCCAACCTACTACTACTACACACGTGAGAGTATCTACAGCATTCACTACTCCAACACACACACACACACACACACACACACACACACACACACACACACACACACACGCACGCACGCACGCCCAACATGAGCAGACACGTCCTCATCCTCGGCGGCCACGGCAAGGTCTCGCAGCTCCTCACCCCGCTCCTCCTCAAGAAGTCGTGGACCGTCACGAGCGTCATCCGCGCCCAGGAGCAGGTCCCCGCCGTCGAGAAGCTCGGCGCCGGCCACGCCGGCAAGCTCAACGTGCTCGTCCGCAGCATCGAGGACGTCACCGACCAGGCCAAGGCCCAGGCCATCCTCGACGAGGTCAAGCCCGATACCATCGTCTGGAGCGCAGGTGAGTCGCGATACTTGTTTGTCCTTGTGGCTGGGTTTTTTTTGGTTTTTTTTTTTTTGTCTTTGCCTTGGTCATCCCCCCCCTCCCCCCCCCTTCTCACTCTCACGGGTCAGGAAGCTTGGAACGGGCAATCTTCCCAAGTTTAGCAGATGGAGCCGCTGCTGACAGAACTCATCACAGGCGCCGGTGGAAAGGGAAACCCGGAGAGAGTGAGTCCGATACATGGAATCCATATCAGTTCCGCAAAAGCTATACCATTTCCAGATTTTGAACTAACACCTCTCGTCCCAGACCTTCGCCATCGACCGCGACGCCGCCATCTACTTCATCAAGGCCGCCGTCGCGACCCCCTCGGTCAAGAAGCTCATCCTCGTCTCCTACCTCGCCTCCCGACGGACCAAGCCCGCCTGGTGGTCCGACCAGGCCTGGCAGGACGCCCAGGAGGGCAACAAGAAGCTTGCCAACTACTTCCAGGCCAAGGTCGCCGCCGACGAGGTCCTCTGGCAGGAGTCCAAGAAGCGCGCCGACTTCGCCGGCATCAGCCTGCGTCCGGGCACGCTGACCGAGGCGCCCGCCGGCAACGTCGAGTTCGGCAGGACAAAGGGCGCCAAGGGCTCGTCGAGCAGGGCCTCCGTCGCAGAGGTCGCCGCCCTCATCGCCGAGAACGACGCCTTCGCGACGTCGTGGGTCGACCATCTCGACGGCGACGAAGACCCCAAGGCAGCCGTCGACAGGGTGGCTAGGGAGAAGGTGGACGTCGCCGAGGGCGAGGAGTTCTACAAGGCTTGAGGGGGAAAATACACACAAGTCTTGTTTATGAAAAGAAAAAAAAATTCAATTTTATTTTCTCTCTATTAATAGTACTACATTAATACAGCTGGGTTGTTGTTCATCATGTCATCAGGGCAATGTGCTTGAGCTCTCTAGAGGAGGAAAATCAGGTCAGCTTCGAGGTCTCAAACGGTACAAGTTACCGGGGATGGTATGTATGGCTTACTGTTGCACTTGGTTTCCCACCTTCATGGGCTTATACACCACCTCCTCACCTTCGTCCTTGCCCAGGTTGAGCTGCTCAGCCCGGACCTTTTGTGCCTGCTCCGCCAGCTGGGGGATCGGTGTGATATCGAAGTCGGATGACAGGTGGAAGAAGAACGTCGACGAGATGCGGACGAGCGGGCGGTCCGGGAACTGGGTCTTGCGGCGCTCAATCACGTCAAGTGTCTTCTCGTTGACGACGACCTCGTGGAAGCCCGCCTTGATGAGGCCTCCCGTCAGGTGCTCCAACTGCTTTCCGGCCTGGACCAAGAGGTAGTTGCCCTCGGGGATCTTGACGGAGATCTTCTTGCCCGTGTTGCGCGCCCAGATGTGCAGGCCGGGGTACCGCGAACGGCCGTGAATGGTGAGGAAGTTGAGGTCCGTGTGGAAGCCGGCCAGGATGGTGTCCTGCTTGCCGTACTTGACCAGGTCCGAAGCCGTCGGTGCCAGGAGGTGAGGTCCGTACTTGGCGGCGTCGCTGAAAGTGTCGGCGGGCAGGCCCAGGCCGACAGCCGCCATCTTGGAGAGGCCGGTGACTGCCTGCTTCATCGATGTCCCCCACTTGTCCATGGCCGGCGGCCAACGCTCGCGGATGTGCGGGGCTTCCGGGACGACGTTGGGCGCGTTGAGCCCGGGGAACTCGGTCTCATACGGCGGGTTCTCGGCCATGCGCCAAAAGAAGCGACACTTGGGGTCGGGTTCGTGGCCGCCGATGTCGAGAGGGCGCTCGGAAGGGGCAAGGCGCTGAATAATCCGCAGACAGGGTTCGTCGACAGCGCACTTGGGCCTCTCCGTGTTCTCGAGGGTCACGCCGATCTGGTAACTGAGCTCTGGGCGCTCGTCCTTCTCAAGGTCTTCGGCAGGCTGTGCGAAGTAGTCCTCGAGAAGGTCAAGGAATGTAGTGTTGTCGGATTCGGCGACGCGGGAGTCGTGCAGCACGAGAGCGCCATAGGTGATGAGGGCGGTGGCGGCCTTTGCGCACTCTTCGCGGACGGCGGGCGAGTCGCGCGGCTCGTTCAGAAAGACATCGAGGTCGATGATCGGGAGATCCATGGGAAGGTCTTGCGCAGCCATGGTGGGCGATCAGGTGCGCTGTGCTACTTTTCAAGGTGTGGCCGGCGGTTTGGAGGGGTAAAGGCGTCAGGGGCGCGTCAGAGGACGGTGATGAGGATGGCGGGAAACCAGTCGTTCAAGAGCTCTTTTGCACGAGTTTCTGCTCGCCAGCGGTCTGAAAAGGGAGGATGATCAAAAGTGCTCAGAAGCCGGCACTGACAAACAGCGGAAAGCTTCGGGGTTTTGTCTCGCTCGGTCGTGCATGTGAGCTTCTTGGAGATGCGCGCGCGTGGTGGGGGTTTCGATGCTAAGAAGGTCGCATGGCCCACGCCAGAGCGCTTGGCCGTATCGGGCAGCTCAGAGCCGACCCAGGCCGTTGAAAGATGCAAACCGCGGTCCGATATGGGGGCAATGACAGCCAATCCCGTGTGTTTGTCGGCGCTCTCCGGGGCTGCGGACGGGGGGGCATCCAGGACGAATAGTCGACCCAAGACTCCCAGACTCCATGCTGATTGTCTTTTGCCCTGCTGTCATTGGAGGAACACTTACGAGCAAGTATCTTCCGACGTTGTGCGTGGCCAATTTTTTGGGCTGCGGATCTGTGAATTTGAGCCCATCTTTGACGGGCTGACTCGGCAACGCAACGCAGGAAAATTGTTGGCCAAAGGCCTGGGCCCGTTTTCCACTTTGCATGTCCTGCGATTTCCGCCGGTCATCAACGGTCATCGCCGACAACCGCAAGGTCGGGGTTCGATTCTTGGTCCTGCCAATTCGCGACTTTCTGCCTGCCCTTCGCATGGTAGTAGAATGAATTTTCAGGCCGTGACCTTTCAACCGGTCGGGTTCCTCCAAAACGCATTGCTGGCGGTGATGTGGTTCTGGAAGAATGAAGATTTCCCTCAATCCTCCTTGGAGTCCTCCGCATCGTCAACGATCTTCCGCGGCCACTCGGGGCAGATGTCGATCTGCTCCCGCGGGAACCACAGCTCCAGGAACAAGAATAACAGGTAGTCGACAATGACGCAGAGACAGAAGAGCTTGCCCGCCCAGATGCCGCAGCCGTAGTAGCGTTTGAGCCGATCGATGAGGGTGAAGGACCGCACTCGGCTGTTGCCAAAGGTTGAGGGGTTGGCGGCATCAAAGCCGTAAAACTCGGCTTCGCTAAGCTCGCCGGTGATTCCGTGATAGACCCGCTCCGTGCGGATGGCCACGTTGGTCCAGGAATACATCTTTCGGACCTGCTCGTGGAAGCGCTCGGTCCGCACCTTATTTGCCCTCAGCGCGGCGATCGCCTTGCCCGTCGCAACGACCAAGTCGTCCTCCTCTGGCTTGGCAAACACAGTCATGTGGGATGGTAGGACCTCGGGAATCCCGCCGACCTGCGTGCATACGACGTACAACCCACAGCTAGCTGCCTCCACAATGACCGTACCAAAGGCCTCCGTCAAACTCGGGTGCAGGTAGATGTGGCCTCGAACCATGACATCCCGCACCTCTTCGTGGCGGATCGGGCCTAGCATCTCGACGCGGTCTTGCAGAACGTTCTGTTCAATCATTTGCTCGAGGTCGATGGCCTTTGGACCCGAGCCGGCGATGATGAATCTCGTGTTGGGGTGGTTCTCCAGGATACGGGGGATCGCGGCCGTAAGAAGATCCGTCCCCTTGTTATAAAACAGGCGGGATATCACCACGATCGTAATCACGTCGTCCGGGCCGAGCTGGTGCGCGGGGGGCGGGTTCTGTCCAAAGGGTTGTCCGGCGGCGGCGTCGGAAGATGGGTAATCGAGGGGACGGAAGTTCTCGGCGACGACGGCGTTGGGAATGACCGAGACCATGAGGGGGTCTAGAGACGCTCGGAGGACAGTGTTCTCTTTGCTGCGACGCCGCGTTAGTCACCCGTCTTTCGTCGACGTTCCACGGCGCAACGTACCATGTATGGCTGACGCAGATGACATGGTCCACGTCGCTCAGGGAGAACTTGAGGATCTTGTTCGTCAGAATACTGGCAGCATCCGCGAAACCGAACAGCGAGTGGTCCGTGAAGACGGTCCGCAGACCCATTGTCCTTGCGTGTAGGATCGCTTCATGGCACATGCTGCTCAGACTCGCGTGGCCGTGGACAATCTCGATCTGCTCTCGGATGAGGACGTTGCGGAGGATCGGGAAGAAGGAGAAGACGGTCGGAAATGTGGCGGATCGAAAGATGACGAGGAACGGGACGTGGTATACTCGCAGGCCGTTGGTCAAGTTCCGCACGCCGCTGCGGCCTTCGTAGGCGTGGGTGATGATGATGACTTTGTGTCCGCGGTCGATGAGCTTCGTGGATAGTTGGTAGATGTGGCTCTCGACTCCTCCTGGCTGCGGGAAAAAGAAGTCGCTAACCATGGCGATATTGTATGTTCGACTCATCTTGCCGGCTTGCTCGGCGCGAGCAATTGTCACCTTGGAGATTGGTGCTGGAGCATCGTCTCGTGGAGCTTCGAAGGCGTCGCGAAACCAGAAGTTGCTGCTAGTCGCAACAGTAGCTAAGAAGGTACTGCATTGCTCCGTACCCCTTACCTACTTACCTACCTAGGTACCTAAGGTAGGTACACGAGGGAGGGATGATGTTGTACGCAATGAAAGTAGGTACGTACCGGAGCGCAGCTAACTGGTGGGGACAGATACAGAGCACGGATACCTTGCCTCAAGTTACCTACCCAGGTATCCAGGTACCGATGTAGCTGTGTATCTGTACCTATTTTACACTAGGTATCCGTACTGACTGCATAGCTTCGGTTCCGATAAGAAACAAGGCACGGGCGGTGGACAGGGGCAGAAATGCGATAAGGGACGCCGTCCAACTTTTTTTTTGGGGATGCGCCAGCTGCCCCTCCAACAGTACAAGCCATCACGCCTCGAACGCCGGCGCAAACACGGCTATAGGTTGTTAGAGGTCCCACAAGCCCGATCGACTGCACGAAATGTACGCCCGTTACGTCCCCTCGAAGAAGAACCAGGAGGCTCCGAAGCCTGCCGGGCCGTCTTCTCCTCCTCCTCCTCCTCCTCCTCCGCCAACTCTACCGGCCCCCGCGCCGTCCTCGATCCCGGCCGACGACGGGCTCGTGACCGGAGGTTCGACCGCCAGTCCCTACGCGAGATTCGTTCCCTCAAAGAGCTCGAAGCCCCGGAGTTCCCTGGCCAATGTAACCACCGCAAACACGGACGACGGCCTGTCTCCGGCGACGACCAAGCGCAAGCACCAGGTCTCGGCCGGGGCCGAGGAAGAGGCGCCGGCCAAGAAGAAGCAGTCCAGGAGGTCCGGAGATGGGGTCGGATCGGACGAGGATGCAGCCACGCCCAAGAAACCCAAGAAGGAGAAGAAGACCAAGACCTCCAGACAGGACTCCGAGCCTGTAGACGACGCCGACGCAATGGACACTCGCGACGATGAACCTCGGGCCACGGAATCACAAGAGATGGGAGCGGAGGAGAACAAGATGCAGGAGAAGAAGAAGGAGAAGAAGAAGAAGAAGAAGAAGAGGCGCGCGTCAGACGCCGCCAATCCCGACACCGGAACCGAGGAAAACGACGCACCAACCAAGAAGGACAAGTCGAAAAAGAAGAAAAAGAACCGCGACGACGCCGGAGACGAAGAAGAAGAAGAACAAGAGCAGGACAAGGCCGATGTGCGGCACAAGGCCGTCTTGGCCAAGGCCACCAAGTACATCAAGAAGTCGGCGGAAGCGGCCCAGGCCGGCGTCCCCGAGAAGATGGACGTCGACGGCGCAGAGCAGGTGCAAGAAGAACACGGCCTCGAACCCCTGCCGCAGCCCGAGCCCGCCTCCATCGACGCCTCGAAACCCTCCTACGAGACCCTACCGCACTGGCTCGCCGCCCCGATCCGCGTCGCCCCCGACACCCGGACGCCCTTTGTCGACATCGGCATCAACCCAAAGGCCGCCCAGATCCTCGAGTCCCGCGGTTTCCGCGACGCTTTCGCCGTCCAGACCGCCGCCGTGCCCCTGCTCCTCCCGTCCTGCAAGCACCGCCAGGGCGACCTCCTGGTCGCCGCCGCCACCGGCTCCGGAAAGACGCTGGCCTACGCGCTCCCCATCGTGCGCGATCTCAGCCAGAGCGCCGTCACGAGGCTGCGCGCCCTCGTCGTCCTGCCGACGCGTGAGCTGGTGAAGCAGGCGCAGGAGGTGTTTGAGCTCTGCGCCGGCGCCTTCGACGGCCGCGACCAGAAGAGGGTGCGCGTCGGCGTCTCCGTCGGAAGTCAGCAGTTGAGGAACGAGCAGGCCGCCCTGGTCGAGAGGAACGAGAGATACGACCCCGAGGCCTACCGCGCGGCTCACCAGCGAGAGCTCGACGCATGGAAGGAGGTCGAGGAGTTGACGGCCGATGTCGATGGCGATGGCGACGCGGCGGTCGCGAGCTCCCTGCCGGACCACGTCGTGAACTACGCGTCCAGGGTCGACGTCCTCATCTGCACCCCCGGCAGGCTCGTTGAGCACATCAATCTCACGCCCGGCTTCTCGCTCGACTACGTGCGCTGGCTGGTCGTCGACGAGGCCGATAAGCTCCTCGCGCAGAGTTTCCAGGGCTGGCTTGACGTCGTCATGCCCAAGCTGCGCACCGACGACAAGTTCAGCGCCCGCGACTTTCCCGATTCCAACCTCTCCGGGGTGCGCAAGGTCGTCCTCAGCGCCACTCTCACCCGGGACCTGAGCCTGCTGAGCGGGCTGCAGCTCCGTCGGCCGCAGCTCATCGTCCTCGAGGGCAACCAGGCCGACGGCACAGCGCCCATCGCCGAGCACACCCTGCCGACCCTCCTCAAGGAATCCGCCATCAGGGTCCACGACGCGAACCTCAAGCCGCTCTACCTCATCGACCTCCTCCTCGGCGGCCACCTCATGTCCGAGACCGCCTCCAAGACGCTATTCACGCCCGCCGCCGACGAAGACGGCTCATCCTCCTCATCCTCAGACAGCTCCTCGGATGCCTCATCTGAGAAGAGCTCCGATTCCGACTCTGAATCTGACACGAGCTCAGACTCTGACTCTGACTCTGACTCTGACTCCGACTCTGACTCCGACTCTGACTCCGACTCCGACTCCGACAGCTCCTCGGACGCCAGCTCAGAAGCCGCCGCCGGCACAAACAAACCCAAAACCGCCCGCACCCTCTTCCAGACGACGGCCCTCATCTTCACCAAATCGAACGAGTCCGCNCCTCCTGCACCCGTCCCTGGCCCCCTCCATCGCGACGCTCACGTCGACCCAGAAGACGTCCGACCGCCGCCGCGCCCTCCGCGCCTTTGCCGGCCGCCGCCTGCGCCTGCTCGTCGCCTCGGACCTCGTCGCCCGCGGCATCGATCTGCCCCTCCTCGACAACGTCGTCAACTACGACCTGCCCGCCAGCGCGGCCGGTTACGTCCACCGCGTCGGCCGCACTGCCCGCGCCGGCCGCGCCGGTGCCGCATGGACCCTCGTCGAGGACGGCGAGAGCGGCTGGTTCTGGGGCCGCATCGCCAAGCCGAGCAGCGGCATCCGCCGCGCCGCAAAGGTTGACCGCCTGCGCATCGGCGACCCGGACACCGGCGGGGTCGGAGACGACCGGGTGCGCGAGTACGAGGAGGCCCTCGAGAAGTTAGGCAAGGAGGCCGGCGAGGCGAGGAGGCACAGATAGCCTGTTGTTGCCGTTGTTGCTGCTGTTGCGTAGTAGTGTAAAGAAGATTAATACCATGCCAAGCGTTCAAATATGCCAGCAGTTCTCCACACCATAGTTACATCAATCTCTCTATTATACTTTGACCTCAGAGGAGGAGCCCGGGAGCCCACTGATCATCGCAACACTTTCAATAGCACCTTCCGGAGGATGCATGTCCGATGATCTAACCCTCAGCAAGCATCATCCAGTCCGGTGTGCACACCAAATGGATCACGAAAAGCGATGGGCGAATTAAATCAAGATTAGGTATCATTGAGCATTGACTAATTCTAGTACTCGGTCTTCGCAGCGTACACGGTCGGCGATTCATCGATTGGTCTGTCTGTCTGTTTGTTTGTTTGTTTGTTTGTTTGTTTGGTGAATATCGTACAGGTTGTAAAGGCAAAAGAGGGGGTTTGTCTTTTGCGCTGAAGTCGTATCCTATCGTTCGATCGGTCCAAGGAAAATAAGAGACGAGAATGCCACATTTCGAATCTCAATCCGGTCGTAACATGACGGGTAGTAAGTTGAGGGGAAAGCACACACATGGACAAAACAGAATGGACCGACCCTTACGCCAAAGGGCGCGTCGATGCGCAACGAAGCGAATGCTGCTGACCCATGAGATATGGACGGGCGCACACTCTGTGGTGGTCGACTCAAGCCCGCGGCACCTCCAATTCGTTTCCTCCCTCGTTGTTCCGGCTGTCGAGAGACACCGGCCGTTCGACGGGCGACAGGCCGCCAACGCTGGCGGCGACGATACCGGGCATGCCCAGAGCGGCCTTCATCGGCGACGTGTTATGCCTGCTGGAAGATCGGGAACCGCTCCGGCTGCGGGTTCTCTCGCGGTACTCGCGGGGCTTCGTAATGACCTCGCTGATCTGGCTGATTCTTCCTCCCTTGATGCGCTTCAGGAACGCCAGGTCGTCTCTGATCTCCAGCAGCGCATCCTTGACGCCACCCGGGTGCTCGGCATCCTCGTCTTCCGTCTTCTTCTTGCGCTTCCACTTGGGAATCTTGGACCAGCACCAGGCAAAGGGCTTGACGAGCGCCACAAAGACGGCGTCGGGAACGAGACGGATGAGAATGCCAACAGGGATGGAAAGGAAGCCAAGGACGATGGAAATGCCCCATTGCGGTCCATTGAGAGGCACGACCTTGAAGGCGGCGCCGCCAACGTAAACGATGAGGATCTGGCCGCCGGCCATGATGGCCATCATGAGAGCGAATAGCTTGTTCTTGGTGATGCCCTCCAAAATGTTCAGCTTGTTGTCGATGCGTCTGCTGTTGATGAGCTTGAAAATCTGCATGAAGACGAAGACGTTGAACACGAGCGTCTTGCGCTCGCCTTCCGGATAGTTGTTGATACCGGCGGGGCGGGCAAAATGCAGGATGAGGGTGACAATGAGCTGGTAGATGGACTGGCCGATGATCATCTTCCACATGGGCGTGTTGATCAGGGCGGCCGTCTTGGCCTCGGGCTTCCGGTGGAGCATGCTCTCGGTAGGAGGATCGGTGGCGAGGGCGAGGGCGGCGAAGGTGTCCATGATGAGGTTCACCCATAGAAGCTGAACGGCGTTCAACACGGGCTCTTGCGTTTCGCTGCCCACAGCGGTGACGAAGGTGAGGATGACAGCCGTGATGTTCACGGTCACCTGGAACTGCAGGAACTTCTTGACGGCATCGTTGATGGCGCGGCCCCAAGCCATGGCCTTGACAATGGACGAGAAGTTGTCGTCCATCAGGATGATGTCCGAGGCTTCCTTGGCAACTTCGGTTCCGGTGATACCCATGGAGAAGCCGACATCGGCCGACTTGAGAGCGGGCGCGTCGTTCGTGCCGTCTCCCGTGACGGCGACAACCTCTCCCAGGCTCCTCAGGGCCTTGACCAGAATCTTCTTGTCCTCGGGACTCGAACGAGCCAACACGCAAAGGTCTCTTACAATGGCAATTCGCTCACGGTCATCCATGCGGCGGAACTCGATGCCTTCCATGACCTTGCCCTTCTCGGTCAGGATGCCGCAGTCTCTCGCAATCGCTTTGGCGGTCTCGACGTTGTCGCCGGTAACCATCTTCACAGACACGGAGGCTGTGCGGCAATCCTGCACAGCCTTGGGAACACCAGCGCGGACGGGGTCTTGGATACCGACGACACCCACCCACGTGAGGTTCTTGAAGATGCCGGAGAACTCGACACTCTGGGAGCCTTCCTCCTTGCGGACGTTCTCGGGGGGCCATTGCTCAAAGTCGCGGTATCCGAGGGCGATTGTGCGGAGGGACCGGCGGGCGTAATCGGTGATGATCTGGCGGATCGCGTCCTGCTGCTCCGAGGCCATTGACGCTGTGCCCGAGGGCTTGGTCGGATCGGTGACGGCGTGGGAGCATTGTCCCAAGAGGATTTCGGGGGCGCCCTTGACGAAGAAGCGGTACTTGTTGTTGGGCAAGCGCACAACGGCACCCATAGCCTTGCGCTTCGAGTTGAAGGGGAAAAGCTGCTCGATGGGGCAGTTCTCCCGCTCGATGGCGATTTGCTGGAGGGCGAAGCATCGGCGAGCCCAGTCGAGCAGGGCCGTCTCCGTCTTGGTACCTACAAAGAGCTGCTTTCCATTCTCCTCCGTTTCAAAGGCAGTCGTATTCATGGCCACGGACTGCTTGACAAGATCTCTGAACTCGGGGTCCAGGGCCGATGAGAGCTTCGACATGGTGACTTCGGCCGCAGGCTCGCTGTGGGCCTTCTTGTCGTCTCCAGCGACCTGCTCGTGAGTTCCATCCTGCGTATCAGCAGTTTGGTCGTCGACGGCGGCGAAACGGAACTTGCCCGTGCCCAGAGTGCCGGCCACGACAGTCATGACGTTCTCGGTAAGGGTACCAGTCTTGTCGGAGCAGATGACGGTGGCATTCCCCATGGTCTCACAGGATTGCAGGTGTCGCACGAGGTTGTTCTCCTTCGTCATTCGCTTGGTTGCGTACGCCAGGGCCAGTGTGACGGCGAGGGGTAGACCCTCGGGGACGGCAACGACGATAATGGTAATGGAGGTGATGAGAATTTGCAAGAACCGCTGGCCCTTCTCCTCGGGGGTACCGCGGTTCTGCGGGAGGTGGGCCAGGAATTCAATGGTGAGGACGCCGAGAAGCAGCAAGCCGGCACCACTGCCGAGCTTTGCAATGTATCCTGTTTCGCCGTGTTAGTGATGTCTCTCGGATCAGGAGACGGAGCAAGCCTACCCGCAAGAATGTTCAGCTTCAGCTGCAGAGGAGTCATGCCGGGGTCGTCGCGAAGGGACATCATGGTCTTGCCGTGGCTGGAGTTCTCGCCAACAGCGGTGACGAGGAACGTGCCAACACCGTCGAGGACTCTGGCGCCAGAGATGATGAAGGGATCAAGCTTCTTGGGGATCACTTCCTCCTCGGACAACGCCTTCATGACGACGGCGGCAGGCACCTTCTTGATGAGATCCGACTCCCCGGTGGCGGACGACTCGTCACAGCTGACATTGTGACCGTCAATGAAAACGCCGTCAACGGGAATGATGTCTCCCTGATCCAGCAGCATGACATCTCCGACGAGAATTTCGTGCACGGAGAGGTTGGCGGGCTTTCCGGAACGGATGACCTTGACGACGCGGTCCTCCTTCTTCTGGTTCAGCTTGCGAAACTGGCGTTCCTTTTGCCAATCGTTGATGGAGCCAACGACTACGACAATTGTGATGGCAACGATGATGGCTACACCCTCGATCCATTCGAGCTTGGCAGTATCGTCTCCGTGATGTGTCGCACCGAAGGTCTGGTAGAGTCCCAGAGCCAGCGAAATGACGGCTGCCACGCTCAGCAGAATCAAAACCTTGTCCTTCATGGCGATCCAGGCAAGCTGCAAAAGCGACAGCGACTTCCTCTCGGGCAGGAGGTTCCGGCCAAAAACGCGCTTCCGGTCGTCGAATCCCTTGCCGGCGTTGTCGCCATGCTGAACGGCCTCGTGCTGCAGGGCATCCGTCGGTACGGGCTCCGAGGACGAGGGAAGCTTCTTGCCGGCGGCGACGGCCTCGTCGAAGCTGACAGCGCCGTCGAGCGTGGATTCGTCGAGGCTGAGGCCAGCGCGCCTGTCGGTCCGCAGGCCCTTTTCCAGGCCCACCAAGCCGCCGACGGCGACAAAGGCATCGAGACTCTTGGGGTTGATGAGTTTGGAAACCTGGCCGGGCGTGAAGGCAAAGGGGTTGTTGTCGACATGGAAAGAAGCTTCCTCGCCGGGGTTCGGTGCGAGAGCGTCGTCGGGGTTGGAGCCATAGCCCTTGGGTGCGCCTGAGTGTTGGACAGTCGGGGAACCCTTGTCGGTGCCGTCATTCGTCTTGGACTTGGCCAATGTGGTGTTGTTGGAGTCCCACGACTGTGATCGCGACTTTCTTGTGGGCACTGATAACGTATTATTCACCTCATCGCCGTTGCTCGAGGACGGTGTTGATGGTGTGTTGTGAAGTTCATCTCCTGTAAGTCGGGTTAGTTGGCCCAGCTGGGACGCGTTGCGATGTCTTTTTTTTTTTTTTCTCTACCAATTTTTTATTGTATTTTTTTCTTCTTGTTCTTCTGACCGGTCCAGGGGAGGAAAGAGTGGAATGCAGCATGGCGTCATACCTTGTTCGTTCACGGCCGAGGTGTCGAGCGTGATAGTAGGAGCTCGTGGCCGCCTCAGCGGCGAGTTATCCCTTGGCATGTTGCTGGCTGCCTTGGGCCGATTATTTTGTGTATTACAGGCGTCAGGCTGCCGTCCTCATGCGTGGTGTTTTGTTTTCAAGGAGCGGCGAAACCGAAAAAAGAATTGGAAAAAGGAGGAGAGGGGGAGAGAGCGCGAGAGAGGGATAAACAATCAAAACAATTCAGTCTCTCTTTTTTTGGAAGAAAGGGAGGTACGATCCAGGTCCAGGTCCAGGTCCAGGTCAAGGAAGGCTTGGTTGGCTGGCCGGCGGCTGCTTTCGGTAGGGAGTTGGCTGGGTGGGAAGGGTAGCCGCAGAAGAAGGGTTTGGGCGGTTTGGTGGTTTGCAAACAAAGAACGAGACGGCACAGTACTCTGTACCGTCTTGCCTTATTGATAGAGGCACCGACCGAGAGGGAGAAGAGCAGGCGGAAAGGGTGGCAATCAGTGCAACAACCCGTGAGGAATCCAGGCCTAACGAGGATGGGGAGGCGGTGTACGGATAGATTGGGCAGTCTTGTCGAAGGGAGGGAGACGAGACTGCGAGAATGATCGAATGATCGATCGAGAGTATATGTTCGGCTGAAGTCTGGCCGGCCTGGAGGAGGGTGGCGGGATGTGTTTGTCTGGAGATTATCGGTAAAAAGATTACTGGTGCCAGCGATGCGACGATGGCCGTCGTTGTCGATGCGATGTCGACGCCCAAGTCGACGGGGGCGTGTTGATATGGACGGCCGAAGGGGAATACCTGTGAGTCTGGAGAAGGGGGCGGTGGTTCCGCTAGGTACTATGGGGTCTCATGTCGTTCCATGGGCCATTGAAAG
>NWBT01000050.1:1977162-2009901 GCA_003386485.1 Colletotrichum lentis
CCCCCCCCCCATCCGGGGCAAGACAACCCCCGTCCCGATCCGGCATGCTACCAACGGTCGCACCCGGCCGTTACTCTCCACAATGGCCGGTCTCCACCCGGCGGCATACCCGTCCGGTCTCCGCAGATCTAAACCACCCCGAGCCGGCAAAGGGCGCCCGCTTAATGACTCTTCAATCACCTTTGACGAGACGCACACCATCGCTTTGCGCAAGCTCTGCCGATGCCGGCGCTGCGGGCCACTCAGCCCCTCATGCGTGCGCGCATTTGGCCGTTTCCGCAGCATCCCCCCCCTAACCCGAAAGAAGAGGGGCTCGGCCCATGATTACGTCTTGCCATCCCGTCTTGACCTACGGGGAAAGCTGCTCCCTCGCCCGTAAACTAAGCCGTGAATCATATAGGCTAATCGAACGACTGCATCACCACTTTCGAGGCTCAGCGATGTCGATTACCCAGCCACCCGGTTCCGCGCCTTGTCCCACCCACGTAGTCGCCGCCACCAGGAGCGGCATCGGCCTCGGATACCGTAACCCAGCTCAGCCGCCAACGCGGTCGTTCCCTTTGTCTGCTCCGCCCCGCCCCTTTGCCGCCGTCAAGGCCACGAGCCGAGCCACTGACAACACGTCCTCGAAGGCGATCTCGCTCCCGAGGCCTCCCGTCTCCGTCCTTCGGGGCCGGTTATTCCGTCGGTCAAGGCGACGCTGGTCATGCTGGCGGGACTTTGAGGTATCGGGGTAAGTCACGGGTCCGTGGCACTTAGTAGCACGAAGGGTATGTTATGTAACCGTCAGTTGTTTTACCCAGGGTCCCCATTTGGCCAGATATCGACAACATCGTGAGTTGTGGTCCCACATATCAAGGGTTGGAATCCTTCCAGTACAGTAGTTGGCCACATCTCCCATCAAATGTCATCGTTGTCGAGGCAGTTGCCAAAAAGCTCACCTCCCATGTCCCTGTCTGGGAGTATCTTGTCTTGTAGCGTCATGATTTCAGTTTACTCAATAATTTCCACATGGCTGACAGGCGTCGACGTCACGCTTCTGGTTTATGGCGTCTGGTGTCTGTTGCCCGCACTGGGCGGACGCTGTCTGATCGTCAACCCGGTCGCCTCTCTCTTGTGCTATCAGATTGTATTCTTTTCGCTTACCACTGTTGACCTGATCAACATGGTATGCTAAGCTTGGGTATCTTAGGACGGCCAGTCTGCATGTCCCTGGAACGACCGACAAAATTTGCTTTTGCCCTAGAGTATGTCTACAAGGTAGAGTATATGACCGGCTTTGTTGTTCTCTTCCACCCCTGCAGGCTCCTATTTGAGCGCTCGGCCTCCCCATAGTGAGCCGTTGGTTCAGCAGTTCTAGCGCCCGCCTTCTGTCTCATAGTCACGGCTTTCTTGTTGGCGAGCCAAAGCCGGACAGGCAACAACGCGGCGCTGGAGACTACACTGTCAAAACGAATGGCACTTCGGACTCGATTGCCGTCGAATCTTACCAAGCCTTCTAGTCATCGACACCTTTATTCGGTACAAGCGTGACAGCGTGACAGCGTCACAGAAATGGAGAACGACCGTCGAATTGCCCTCTCATAGAACGTCGGAAGGTCAACAGAGCCAGGAATGGTGGTGGGGCTCTCATCGGAAGCAAGCTGCCTGCCCAGCAGAGTGAGTCCATGGAATCATTGGAAGGCTTGCATGGATACTGTCCGGCAGCTTCTTGACGGCGGCACGAGTATCATCGACCACCGTCCTAGAAGGTCGAGATCTTCTCTCAGAAGCGATTCTCCACATGTGCTTGGACACTCTCTGTCTACTTCCAGACTGAACAGACCGAACATACTTGCGGAAGACCCTGTGAATCACTGAGTGTCGTTCGGGTCTTCTGGATGCACCCAAAACGCATCTCTCGAATCCTGGTGGACAGCTTGTTGTCAACATCTTACCCCTTGGTGCGAAAAGTATGTCCCGACTTGCTAAGAGTCGTATGCAAGGTCTTGACATCTCGCCAGGCCTTGGCTCCTCTATGGGCAGCCATCGATCGCACAACAACGACCAGCGTATGACTGGTGTGAGGTAAGGAAAACGCTGGCGAGCCGGATATTCACGATCAGGTCCGTTATGTGCTCTACGTCTCACACGGTCTCAATAGAGACACAGACCATACAAGCACCCCACTCTTCCCCTGGACATTGGTGGGACAGCCATATGATATCTCAAGGTAATAGTTTGGCCACAACTGGGCTTGTTGATAACATTATCGTACGGAGGCGAACTCTCATGTCCGCTCAAAGTATCCTACACTATCTAGGACCGAGACGTTTGGACCCTCTTTGTCTATGTTCCATTGGCGCAGGATAATCATAAACAGTCGCGCGCAATACGAGGCAACACCTAGTTCCTTGTGCCCACGCGCCTTCTCCTCGTCGTCGACCCCATGTCGGCGTCACCAGCCAACTCATCGACGTCGTCCTCCGCCATTGGTGTGTCCTCGCCAGTGGCGACACTGGCCGGCCTCGTATTGCCGGAATTGGACGTGGCTTGACCTGTACGTTCCTTCTCCGCATTGCGAAGCTCGCCGATGATCTTCTCAACTTCCATAGACATCATCCTCGTAGAACGGACTACAGCATCCTCGTCAACCTCATAGCCCACCACGTCGGCGCCATCAGCTGCGGTTCCACCCTTCATGAAGGCCGGACCCGGTCCGCGGCTGGGGTTCAGGTTATACATGATGGCGTTGGAGAACATGTGGACAAGCTCTCGCTCAAGCTGCGCGCTGTTGATGATGCTCTTGGGTGGCACCAGGTCCTCGCTGATTGGCAAAAGAACAGATCCGGTACCTGGATCTCCGTCCGGGAGAGCCTTGGCGGCTTCCGTGGCTGCTCTGTTGCCATGCGTGATGGCCGCACGGATGGACTTGATATCCTGAGGCTGCAGAATGATCGTCTTGTAGCCAGGCGCGTCCCGCTCGCGGATCGGGTTCGCAAACTGGTTCGCAAATCGGTGGGCACTAATTTGGTCGAGAGCGGCAGCGCTTACACGGCCAAACTGTCTCGTCCAGACGACGTGAGTGGGAGCCGTGGGCAGCGGCAGCGGCTCCGTCGGGGTGTCTTGACGTTTCCGTTTGTGAGCCAGCCGGGATGACACGCTGCTGGGCGTAATCATATTCCTTCGACTCGGCGCGCCTTCATCAGCAGTGGTATCGCCCGTATCATCCTGGGGTTTTGGAGTCGCTCTTGGAGTCGCTCTTGGAGTGGTGTTCTCATCCTTAATTCTAGGCGCCAGCTCGTGATGATCCATCGACAGCTCATCTGTCTGAGATGCCACCGACTGACTTCTCCGCATGCCGACCACTGAAGATGGAGTGCTGCCGGCACGGACCTTGTTTGCGCTGCGAGGTGGTCGGCCCCGACCTCGAGGTCCGGGAGTCCTCGCCTCTGTCTTCGGCACCGGAATGGGCACCGGTGTCGGCTTCGGGCTGGCCTTCTTCGGTGCTTGCAATGGCGTCGGTGCTGGTAGAGATGTAGACTGTTGCACAGGACTCAGCGGCTCGAAAGCGGGGCTAGCGACCTCCTTTACGGTTCCGGTCAGACGGGGGGTGGAAGGTGTGGACTTCAATGTCCACTTGGTACCAGAGCCGGTAAGGAGGAACGTGGGAGGTGCGACAACAGGCGTTTGTGGAGGCGGAATAGGCGTACTCGCGGGTCTTTGTGTCGGCTGAGGGACAGCTGTGTGTTGTGGAGCAAGGTGGGGAGGTATCGCTGGACGAGGGTGTTGCTGCTTGTTGAGCGGGGAGCTGACGCGACGTCGTGCGTCAGCCGACTTCGCCCCGAATGGAGCGGGCGCCGGGGAAGGGCTAAACTGCTGTTGCGCGTAAGTCGGTGGCGGGAAACCCTGGGGCCATCTTGGGGGAGGAACCGCAGTCTGTCCCGGGGGTCCAGATGGGGGGGTAGGCGAAGCAGCAGCAAGAGGCCTTGGTTGGTTTTGATACCCGACGGGTGGTTGTGGAGGATGAGGGGGTTGTGAGGCATGAGGAGGATGAGGAGATGGCGAATGGGCCTGTTGTTGCTGCGGTTGCTGCTGTTGTTGTTGCTGCTGTCTTTGCTGCTGTTGTTGTCGCTGCTGTTTTTGCTGCTGCTGCTGCTGCTGCTGCTGCTGTTGTTGTTGTTGTTGTTGCTGCTGCTGGGGGGGTTGCGGTCGTACAGGAGGGGCAATCGGAGTCGTCGATGACGGGCGACCCTGAGGCAGGATTACGGGTCTCTCTGAAGGGCTTTTGACCGGAGTTGAGTGCGTTGGAGCCACCAACTGCCCCTTGGACTGTGCTTGAGGCGGCTGAGGATGAGGAGGCTGATGAGGTGGGTGAGGCGGGTGAGGAGGATGAGGTGGATTGACCTGGGACTGAGACTGGGCTGGGCTCTGGACCAGAGCCTGAGTATTCAGTTGGGTATGAGCCTGCCCCTGGGGTTGAGGCGGCACCAATACAGAATGTGGTTGTTGCTGGGGAAGCCTCTGTGCTGGATTTGGCTGGATCGGAACATGTGGTGGATGCGGAGGCCCATGATACTGTCCTGCCGGCTGAGAGTACCACTGTGAGGGCTGATGCGGTTGGCCTGGGATAGAGGGAGATGATGTCGAGGGGATGTGAGGTGGCATCGGGCGGCCCGATGGTTGCGATGGCGGGGCAGCGGGTTGATATGGCTTCTCCCACTTGAGGGTCCCTGGTGCCGAGGGTTGCGCAGGCGCTGGCGGCGCTGTCGTCCGAGACTTCGGAATGTTGTCTGGTCGAGGTGATATGGCCGGGAGAGGAACTGGCGAGGTCGACTGACCGGGACGAACTGGCGGGTGACCAGGGCCACCGGGGAGTTGTAGAACATGACCAGCGCTGTTGGAAGGTCTGGGTGGCTGCTGCTGCTTGACGGGTTGCTGCTGCTTGACCGGCAGGGCAGAGGCAGGCGTCGCAGCAGGAGCGCCAGCTGCTGACACGGGTTGCGCCGGAGGCGGCGCAGACGGCGGTTGGAATGCGCCTGTAGAAGGAACCACATCTCGTTTTGCCGATGCAGGTTGCGGGGCACTCGCCAGAGTCGATGCTGCGTTTGTTGGCGGCCGGACATGTGAATGGGCATGGGGTGGTAACGGAACAGGTGTTGGAATCGGCACAGGAGTTTGCGTGGGAGCGGAAGCTTGTCCGGTGGCAGGTCTGATCGGTCTCGGAGCCTCGGCAGGCGGCGTTGGCGTCGGCGGCTTGGTCTTGGGATGCGCCGCAGCTTGCGCAGGCGTCGGAATCGGCGATGGTATGGGAACAGGCGTCGGAGTCGTCTTTGGGCCTTGACTGCCGTTCGGTCCTATTTGACGGGACGCGTTGGCCTTGACTCGGTCGGCGGCCTCTTGCGCTTCGAGGACCTGAATCTCTTTGGCCAGTTTTTCAATGCGTCGCTCTTCATCCCGAACACTCTTGACGACATGATCCTTGTACGTCGAGTAGAGTCGATCAACCAGTGCCGGTATCTTGTGCAGCTGTTCCTTTACTTCCCTCAATGTAGGCAACGGCGGAGGGCTGAGCTTGCGCTTCTTGGCACTGGGCGACGAGGTGCCATCGGGCTTTTCGACGGTCGCATTCCCACTCCGAAGCTCCTCCTGTATCAAGTACAGAAAGAGGTGTCGGAGCGCATCCGGGCTCAGTCGTGTGGCGTCATAGGTCTTGTCATCCTTGATCAGCGGATTGTTGACGAGAAGATCGGAGACCTTGGTGAATGCGGTAGCCTCGACACCGTGCTTGAGGATGGCTTGGATGAGGAACAGGGACTCGAGAGGAGTGTAGGCGGCCGGGTTATTCATGCCCCAAACCGCACCTCGCCAGTGATCGAGGGCGCTGTCAGGTCTCGCGGGGAGGAGATGGATGGGCGCCAGGGTCTGCATCTCCGACGTTAGACAGTTGTCATCTTATCACGGCGTCGCAGGGCTGAAAGTTGCGTCGCGGGACGTACTGGCAGCCTCTACGAGGCCTCTACGAGAAGCTCTGGGTGGGCTGAGGCATCTATCTGGGCGCGTCCAGGGGTGTGAAAGGGTGGCTATCGCGGGCCACTCGTCGTCGGCGCGTCCAAGGTCGTGCGTGTCGTGTCGGACGGGGTGATGTTTTTTTTCATCTGCTTGAAGTGGGTCACGTGATACGAGATGCTTGGAAGAGTGTGGTATTTCGCTGGGTTAGGCGGGCCACTGGGCGGTCGATGAATTTTTTCTTGTTGGTCGGTCGGCAATGTTGGAGAGTTGATGGGGAACTGAGAATGCAATCTGGAGCAGGCGGCCAGCGAGATGAACCACAGGCGCAGCACGGGTGCGGAAGGAAGCCTGAGGGATTGTAAAAAAAAAAACCAATAAAAAAAACATGCATAGCGAGAGCGGGTCCAGTCCGTCCGTCACTGTCACGTGGCCTTTAGGAAAAGTAGAGGAAGAGCAGCCTTATGTCATCAGGCTCTGTCTGTTGCGATTGCCAAAAGGCAACCGCGAACCCGACCAGAACAAGGCGCCAAGGCGTCCGCGGAAAACAACAACATCAACAACAACAATAACAGAGCCAGCAAGGTGTGCGGTGCGGTGCGAGTAAGAGCAAGGCGAACTGGGGCTGCTTGCGGCCCGCCGGCGCTTCCAGTTAGCCAGAAAACGGAGCG
The DNA here is from genome assembly GCA_003386485.1 of Colletotrichum lentis. Taxonomy (NCBI): domain Eukaryota; kingdom Fungi; phylum Ascomycota; class Sordariomycetes; order Glomerellales; family Glomerellaceae; genus Colletotrichum; species Colletotrichum lentis. The sequence continues at coordinate 1,983,822 of NWBT01000050.1, forward strand.
AATTCTAAAGCCGACCCCCCGGTATCCGTCTTGTCGCGGCCTTATTCTGACCGATCGGTCTTTGTTTTCACACGGGGACCCATGTCGAAATAGGAGAAGCTGAGCTGGCAGAGAGGTAATCCACATCGAAAGCCATCGTTCCAATGGTCCCCATCCATCCCTCTTCCCGCTCTCCCGGTCTCCCGCACTTGGGGCTTGGGGTTCCGAGGCTTCGTAGAATGGCATCCCAGCCTGGTCAAGCTTGGTTGTTTGGTTGTTTGTTTGTTCGTATGCTCGGTCGTCCCTTCGTTTTTTCGCCCAAGAGGCTATCTGTGATCAGGCTGCTACCTCACTACCGGATCAACAGAATGGACGACTCGCTCCGAGCCTGCAAACAAGGTGACACAGCGGGCAAGTTCCCAGGGGCCGGGGCCAGACCGGCTTCGCGCCCTCTCGTTTTGGGCGTACGAGTAAGGAACACGTGACGTTTGTGACGGAAGCTTGACGTTGGGTGCGTGTTTTGATACTTGATAGCGGCCACACTTATCTCACTCGTGCCCATTGCATGCGGCTAGCCAGCATCTCTGTTCGGTCTGTCCTTTGCCATGAGAACTCAATTGCTTCCACCCTGGCACGACGCGGACACTCAAGGTGTCAATAGGAATAGGAACCCCTCGGCTTTGCTAGCGGCTTTCGAGAAGGACGAAAAAGACGCCTTCCGTGTCTCCATTTTAAGGATGGCGAAAAATTACATTGGGCAGCGTGGACCGTATCCATAGATCTGCTTCATCATTTACATACTTCGTACGGCGGTTTCGCATCCAGCCGGTTAGCCTGTATGAGTCGGGCACGGGTACTAACTATCCTATGCGAGCATGTGAGTGCTCTACCTGCCGTACGGCGGGTACGTTTTGAAATACCTTCGTCCGTACTCCGTACTTCACATCGCACACGAAAGGGCCAACGTGACGGGCGCACTGGAAGACCTGCCGTTTTCGCTGGATTAACCCGAGGTCAGCGACAAGACTTGACTCGGCCGACCAGGGCCGCCCCCTGGCCTTCTGGACCATGTCATTTTTCTCTTTCTTTTTTTAAGCTCGGCGGCTCAAAGGATAGGCCGCTGATTTTGCGGGCTTACCAGACAGACCCCAGGAGGGTACCCGACCCAGCCATTCGAGCTTGGCATCGGGACATGGGAGACATCTTGCTCGGGATGAAGGGGCTAGAAGGGGGGGATGCTGATGACATTGAAATATCCATCCGTAATGCCTGGTCGCCACGGCAGATAATCCTGTTTCCGCACTTCCGGCTCTTGCTCACGAGAGGAAGCACACTGTCTGGCGATGACGGTGGTTCTGGAACACGACAGAATATGATGTTGGAGTGGCATCTATGTTTACATATGCGGCCAAAGAGGCTTGGAATGGAATTTCATTAAGCAGAGGCAGTATCCGTAGGCTGACCGGCCGTCCGGTTGACCGGCTATGCTTCTGCTATTTGGCACCTTCTGTTCAGTTCGTCAATCCCGTATGCAATTCGATAAGCAGCACCTTGATGATCCGAGCCATCATCTCTCTCTCTCTTTCTCTCTCTCTCTCCCCCAAGCGTCAGTCTAGTTTGAGACTGCCCCAATGCCCCTATTCATCAGAACACAGGAGTTGCTGTCTGAAATTGACAGCTTCCGCTACGAGACAAACGAAGCAGCCCAGAGCCCAGCTAACGAGCGCTAAAAACACATTGTCCTCCCGTCAGACACACACGCACACACACACACACACACACAATCATAGAGAGATCGAGAGAGAGAGAGCGCCTGCAGCGGAGTCCCCGTGCAAATCTCGGGGTGAACCGGTATCTCAATTCCATGGCAAACTAGCGCTCCGGCCTGAGGCAACAGTTGCCCGGCCAAAGAAAAACTTCACTTCTCCTATCGCTGGCGCTGGCGCTGCAACTTGCCAGCGAGCTTGGGGGGCGTCGACCCACCCGACGCTGGAGAGGGAAGACGCTGGACAGTGGACATACTGGGAAGTCTGGAGGGCCGCCGGCGAAAGGGGGACCCGCTTTTCTGCCCACCTCTCACGCACTCACGCACCCTGGCCCTGTCCCGAGGTGGTAGGTGCTCCCTGTTTAGCGCGGCCCGGAAAGATTCGCTCAAAAGCTGTTCCTTCTTGGGCCACCCTGCAGGAATTTTTTTTTCCCTCCCTCAAACCTGCTACCGTCGGAGCACTTAAATTCTCTCGACTCGCCCTTCCGTCTTCACATCTCCTCCTACTCCTCCGTCCATCTCCGCTCATTCTTTTCTCTGAGGTTGATCTTTTGAGAAGAAACCCACAGCCAAAATGTCTCCTCCTACCGACCAGAAGGTTCTGGGCATGCCGGTAAGCTATCACACCCCCGTCTCCTTTTATCCGAGCCTGCGCGAAAAGAATTCCCTCGCTGCCGACGTTGCTGCCACCCATCGTCGGTCTACTCTCGGCGGCCATCGACTTCCAACTTTGGTTTCATCAAGAGGCATCCCATCTCGACCTGATGGGCCGCATTCAATACGACAATGGCTAGTACTCGGCTTATCGTCGCCGACGAATGGACCGATGGACCGAGACCGTGAATTTTCTTCGGCGCTGGCTGGAATCGATACATTGATTGAATCAATATGCTAACTTTTATCTTCTAGCCCTTCGTGGCTGACTTCCTCAGTATGTTCCATCATGAATGACGTTGCCGTGTCAATGTAACTCATCAGCCACCTATTTCGGCGAGCTGTTGACGACACGACACAAATAATCAAACCATCCGAACAATCGCTAACAGCTTCCTACAGTGGGAGGTGTCTCTGCCGCTGTCTCCAAGACTGCTGCTGCCCCCATCGAGCGTATCAAGCTCCTCATCCAGAACCAGGTCAGTTCAAATTCTCCATACCCGAGGTTGACAAGTGGTCAGCCATGGCCCCCCGGGTCTTCCCGGTGTCGTGTCAACACGCAATGACACGTGACCATGGTCCACTGTGCCAGCTATGAAGCCCATGAACCGCAACTAACAGCGTTATAGGATGAGATGCTTAAGCAGGGTCGTCTCGACCGCAAGTACGACGGCATCGCCGACTGCTTCCGCCGTACCGCCGCCGACGAGGGCGTCATGTCCCTGTGGCGTGGCAACACTGCCAACGTCATTCGTTACTTCCCCACCCAGGCCCTGAACTTCGCTTTCCGTGACAAGTTCAAGAAGATGTTCGGCTTCAAGAAGGAGCGCGACGGCTACGCGTGGTGGATGGCTGGTAACCTGGCCTCCGGTGGTGTATGTTTCCCCTTCACACTTCCGCTTAATGAAACAAGTCGACTGACATGCAATGCAGGCCGCTGGTGCCACTTCCCTCCTCTTCGTCTACTCCCTCGACTACGCCCGTACCCGTCTGGCCAACGACGCCAAGTCCGCCAAGAAGGGTGGTGAGCGCCAGTTCAACGGCCTCGTCGACGTCTACCGCAAGACCCTTGCCTCTGACGGCATTGCCGGTCTCTACCGTGGTTTCATGCCCTCCGTCGCTGGTATCGTCGTCTACCGTGGTCTCTACTTCGGTCTCTACGACTCCATCAAGCCCGTCGTCCTCACCGGTAACCTCGCCAACAACTTCCTTGCCTCTTTCGCTCTCGGTTGGTGCGTCACCACCGCCGCCGGTATCGCCTCTTACCCCCTTGACACCATCCGTCGTCGCATGATGATGACCTCTGGTGAGGCCGTCAAGTACAAGAGCTCCTTCGACGCCGGCAAGCAGATCATCGCCAAGGAGGGTGTCAAGTCTCTCTTCAAGGGTGCTGGTGCCAACATCCTCCGTGGTGTTGCCGGTGCTGGTGTCTTGTCCATCTACGACCAGCTCCAGGTCCTGCTCTTCGGCAAGGCCTTCAAGGGTGGCTCTGGCTAAATGCCCTGACACCTTTTCGTGTATAAACTCTTCATCGGTGGCGGGTTGGCAGTTGGCGAACACCCGGGCTGTGGCGATTCGTGGCTGGCTAGGACCAGATGAGGATTCGGTTGACAAAAGGGGTGAGATGGTTGGTAGTTGCGGAGGGACTTTGGATGCAGACGCCACAAAAGGTGGTTCATCTGCGTCGGCCAGTCCTTCGTGGTTTAGACTGGCATATGGCAAGGCGTTCTCTTACATGACCTGAAGAGCTTTGCTTGCTACCTAATCCACTGTAATTTGTACACTAAAGCAATTCTCGATTGCATTTGTTCACGCAACCCCTTTCTCCGCCGGACTCGACTGGCTTCTGGTTTATCCTGGCGTGGATTTTCCTTGGTCTTGCATGAATTGATAGACTTCCGTGGTACAAGTAGGAAGATTTCCTTGTTTCTAAAACTTGAGGTTCCAGCTTCTCTTGCCCTGTGATTTGAATGTCCGAGTGTGATTCTTGGGCACAATGTCTGTAGAGGGTGTTTTGGTGATGGTGACGATGATGATGAGACGTGGCACCGAGAGTTTGCCAGCTTCTAAGTTGCGTCGACGTGATTGGTCAATGGCGCTGGTGCGCCCTGAAGCGCGTCTACACCTCCGCAGTGACAGTGACAGTCGCGTCTCGCTCCCACCCCACAAGCTCCCCGCCCTGATCGCCTGATCCGAAGTCAGATCAGATCTCGCACTTCAGCGAATGCACCCACCCCCTTGACATCTTGCTCGGAGAAGTGGGTTATCAGTATCACACCTTTGACACGTGGAATTCCCGTAATTACTCGACTGCTTGCGACTACCAACGAAATCTCGTCACCTGGACGACAACCAGCCAGACAACAACCAGCATCGTCCCGAACTTCTCGAGCCTACATCTTCCCCGACAACGCATACGCACTTCCCTTCTATTCTGATCTATTGTGACGAGGCCAAACCTTCACAATGACAAGACAGTCAGCACAGCCCGCGAAGCGCGGTCGTCCCGCCAAGTCCCAAGAACCCGCCGCCGCAGGCACGAAGCGGAAGGCCACTCAGCAGCCCGCGCGAAAGAAGTCGGGGCCTTTTGAGCTCTCCGACAGCGACACGGCGACGCGGGTCGTCGAGGACGATGCCGAGGAGGCAGCGGAAGAGGAGGAGAGGGAAAGCGCCGACGCGCCCGATAACACCATCCCACCCGAGTTGCTGACGCGGCTCCTCCACCTGTTCTTCGAGAAGGACGACACACGGCTCAGCAAGGACGCGAACGCGGCTGCGGGCAGGTATATGGACATCTTTGTCCGGGAGGCGATCGCGCGGTGTGTCCACGAGAGGCCCGGCGGCTTCCTCGAGGTGAGTTCGGGCGCGTGTTCCTGTCTCGAGAGGGTGCAGACAACTGACTGTGTGGTTCAGGTCGAAGACTTGGAGAAGATTGCGCCGCAGCTGCTCATGGACTTTTGAGGGGCGACGGCAACAAGTCGCAATTGACAGCCCCCGATACTATCGCGAACGATACCCGAAATGTTCTTCGCCACGCAACCTCTATGTTTGGAAGCAAGTTTATTTCTCCCAGTATGGCTTGCGAAAGTATCATTTCAACAGCCGCTCTTCTTGAATAGAGAAGCAGATCTCGGCTCCAAATTGCCATTACAGAAAGAGCCGCGGGAAATTGCCCACATTGTTCACCCTGTCGGTCTGCTAAAGAGCTTCTGGGAATCAGGAAGGGGCGTGGCGGGACGTCCAAAAATTGCTCTATACGAGTGGGCAGGAAGGTGGTCATCTAGACTAAAGCGCCCGGAAACTCTTCGGGCAGCCCGAAGAACTGCAGCCCGGCCTACTCCCTCAACAGGTGTAAATTCCCCGGCTTTGGCCACTTGGCGTAGGCACCATGGCTCCAATGAAGACGCGAACAGACTATGCGGCCCAGGCTTTCACGCAAAGCCGTTGTGGTTGTGGCCTTGGCCCGCGGGCAAGCCTCTTACTCTTTCTTCCGGTCGATCGGGTGGACGAGCAAATGTATTTCTGCAACTAGCAGACATGTTTGGCAAGCAGCGGAGCGCTCCAGGTCGGGAGCGGCGATACACAGGAAGAGATCATCATGTTGATCCGCTTCAAGCGCAGATGTGTATGTATACACCTCTTGGCTGCATGTGCCGGACAGACGGCACTAGAACAATAACAAATTGGATACCCGCCGCCGGCCCGATTGCGTGATGGATAAATGCGCCGACTATGAGATCTGTACAGGCATTAGATTAGGTCTTCGGGTCGTTCACAATGGAGGACCGGCGACTCTATCAAGCCGTTCAGACATCCCCTCGCTCTCATGTCCTGCGACTTTGGAGATGTCAGCCGACCCTGGTCCGTCACCGTTACTCGGACCAGACCACACGAGTGAATCAGCCCGGGCGGGACAAACCTGACGTTTGGAGAAAAGAGAGAGAGAAGAGGGTTGCAACTCTTCCTGCTTCAGACCGAGTCGGTGTTCAGACGAAACATCAGAGGGGGGGGAGGGGGGGTAAAGACGGGCAAGCAAGCACGAGCTCACCGGGTACTAAACTGCCTCGATTGAAGAAAGCAACAATGCCCGTAGCTCATCGGCAAACACGTACCGGCTTTCGACGAGGACGAAGGGTCTTTGTGTGTGTGCGTCTGAGGCGGGATTTCTTGGGACGAAACCCGACGCTGACACGACGAACCTGGCACCTCACGGGGGGTTTTTCACCTTCCAGGGGTCGGAGGTCACAGCAAACGTGGCATTCCGGGCAGGATCTCCCCGCCCGGGAGAACTATGCCAAGCCGGCCTCTGGTTGCATTGCATTGGAGCATTGTCTGTAGTCCAAAGCACGGGAGTTGTTTGTGACGGGGGCGAATGGACCATGGTGGTGAGAGAGGTTTAGTGACGACGATGGTCTCTTCCAGCCTTTCTCTTATTGGGGGAGAAAAAGAATGCCGGGTTTTTACGCGGTCGAGAATAATCAGCGGTGTTCCGAACCAATGAACAATCGGTAGAAGAACTCTACGCTTTCTTTCCTTGTGATTTTCATTTGGTCGAGACATATTCGTTGATGGCCGGTGCCGTCTGGCGCATTGATTGCAAACGGCCACAGTGTCAGAGCAGAACTCGAGATTTTCTTCCCCTCTACCTCCTGCTGCATGTCGTCGGCCAGAAACCGCCATCCCATGTCCCAAACCCATCCCAAACAGAAAGCAATATGCTAGTCGTGAGAGGTCCCGGTCTACCGATCCGGAAAAAAAGCACGGCCGCGGTTCTCTTGACAAGCAACTCGGCTTCCGAGCTCGTCAAGCTCAAATCAGTCGGGGGGGGGGGGGGCTCAGGACTCGTTCTATCCCTCTCGCGCAAGAAACGACGACTCTTGGACTTCCTTGGCTTCTGTGAGTCTGGCACATTCTCAAATCCATAACGACCTTTGTTCGTCGTGACGTGAGATGGGGCCAAGTCCTCTTGATAGCGCTGTATATCCTAAGCGTACTACATGCCATGCCTGATTTCTAAGAATAATCGAGCAATATCCAGATGGTCGGCCCCATGTTCTGCTACCCCGTTGCTCGCCTTCTCTCAGACATAACGGGACATGAGTAGTCGAGGACCTTGGCGGCGGCACACACAGGTTTGCCCTGCTTCCGGCTTCTTTTGTGCCCAAGGACCACCTTGCGTGCCGAGAGACAGTGTATGGTGGGATAAGGAAGAAAAAGGCAAAGGGATGGGCAATGGGTGCGGGATAGTGACCGAGATCCAACGTGGCAGTGGCGCTACGTAACGAGAGTTTGTCTCTTCTTGTCGCGCAACACAAACTAACATGGGATGACGCCCAGAAGGCGTGAAAGGGTCAGCTCAAACGAAGATACAGTTTCTAAACGACGGCGAAAGGGCCCGTCATTTCAACCATGGGTTGAAACCCCTAATCCAGACTGCCCAGTGTGAACGCCACTATTCTTCGAACCCTCCGCGTAGCCAAGGCGTAGCCAAGCGGCAGTTTGATTGAAGCCGGAAAATCTTTTGATGGATTTTCCACGCATCTATTCGATACCAAGAACCAGAGCGTTTCGTTTCTGCCCCGGGTCAGGAACAGCGGACGGCTTTCGAGTTATCCAGAGCTGCCCCCATCCGAAAAGATTTGCAACCCGCATGCAGATTGAAACAATCATTGATCGACTAGACAGCAGGCGAAAGAGGGCAGTCGAGACTGTAACGACAGACGGTTGTATGGTCCCGGCGGCGGTGGCTGGAAGCGGCTGTCTCTCGCGCGCGACGACCCTTCGGCTGCCTTGATGCTTCAACGGAGGAGTGGATATGAGGGATCCACGCGGAAGGGGACGGCGACTAAGGCACCCGTGGGACGGAGGAAACATGACAAGCGTTTGTAGAAACAAGGAACCCCTGTTTTTCTCAAGGTAAAGCCATTAAACGGATTGTGAAGTACTGGGATGAATGAGTCTCTTCTTCCTGCACTGGAGGGTGACCGTTGGCCAGAGAGGCAGGGGGAAGACATAGGAAGGAAGACGGCAGGTGAGGGGGATCACAACATCAGACGCAAATGCCTCCGTTGACTGACTGAACTGGTCTCCTTCCTCGACGGCCGAGGAAATGCCATGGCCAAGGGCTAAGCAAGGGCATGACGACGTCGTGGACGTGGTCTTGCTGGGCGAGTCGGTCTTCTAGCAGACGGGGATGTGACTGTTTTGGTTTCGTCAAGACGGGCTGACAAGACGGGCAGCGTGACGCAGGGGCTGGGAAGCTAAGATCAGCAAGGTTGTCGGCTGCTTGGGTTTATCTTGATTTCCTGGTGTGCACTTAATGTATCGCCGGGCAATTTTCCGTCGGGGTCGTCGGCATGCAACATGGCCAGGGCGGGACACGCGGCGGGACGACGGATGAGTATGACAGACGACTCAGGAGTCTTGACAGGCCCTCCCGCCAACGGGGCAGCCAGAACTGGGGTGGGCGGGGGGCAAAATGGCAAAGCGGCAAAACGTGGTTGGAAATGGGCAAGATGCAAGCAAGGTGGTCCGGGACGAGGACGGAGGACGCAGCAGTGATGGGGAGGCAATCCGTGGTTATGGACGGAGGGGATGAAACAGGGCGCGTTACGGAACCGTCAGAGGGCTGAGGGAGAGAGTGTCAGTGAAGCACATCTGAGCGCCAGCCTCTTTTCGGCAGCGACGGTTAGGCTTTCAGCCAATAACAAGAGCTGCCATGGGGCAGCGAGTGGGTATGTTATGGGTCTCGGTACCGAGGACGAATCACGACGGGGGTGCGAGTGCGCTCGCTGGCTCGCTGGGCGAACCGTGCGTGTCCAAACCTTATTCCGGCTTCGACGTCCGACGTGGATTGACACGCGCTGTCACCGGTTGCCAGTCTCAACTTTTCTCTCACTCTCTGCTCTTTCCATTCAAGGTCCAGATGGACAGTGAGTGGAGGAGAGCAGTCACTCAGGTGATTACTCACCTGCTCACGACTAGAGGCGAGGGAGGGAAGTCGTGGCTGCCCCGCGACCCATCTTGGTCATGGTCTCACTCAGTTTTGGTCTTTGTGCCGTCTTGCTAGGGGTCTCCTCTCTTTTTTCTTTCTCTGCCTCTCAGAGATGGACTCGGGGGCAACATGGTTGTATTCCCTCATTGGCCTGATGGTCGACGGTCGACTGACGGGCCTTTTTTTGTGCGGAATGTAAGTTCTCGGTGGGCGAATACGTACTGGTGTGTGTGTGTGTGTGTGGCTCGGAGGGGTTTTGACGGGCTGAAGTCCAAGCATGATGAGATGGTGTTTTTTTTTCATTTGCTTTTTACCTTCCATTTTCCGGCGAGCAGACGAACCGCAGTTATTGCCACCGTTCTTTCCTGATCTCTTTTCTTTCCTGTCAAAATTGGCCTGGTCCCAACTTTGACGACGTTGCGGTTTACGACATTGGCGTAGCCTGTGCGTGCGCCACCACCGAGCTTGTGTCGGATTGTCTGATTGTAAGCAGATGTACGGAGTAGCAGCGTCGCAAAACCCAATTGACGTTCAGCCAGTCTGGTCTCCTCGGGCCCGTCATCTTCAGTTGACTGACGCTGGCCTGCCGCGGTGTGTGGCGTGGGGTCTTGTCAGTGGCACGAGTTTACTGCCCGCTATCCTTACTACCTTTTGTACGCCGCGTCTCTCCCATCGGGCGCCGTCCGTCTTGTTGCAACCCCTCGGATCCACGCTTCCAGACACTCCTCATTTATTTTTCTTGTGCAAACGGGCGCTAATACCGTACCCGGGCAGAACGACTTTCATTATCCTAGCTTGTAACGTCTTTCTAGGCCGCCTTGGCCGGCTTTGGGGTCTTCCCTCTACCCATTCGGACAAGGATTCCTTACACAACGACCTGACAGAGACCCCGTCAAACTAGGTACGGATGTTAAGCTATGCGGTAGTGCATCTAGACTAAATCCTAGGAGCGGTTGCAAATGTCAAGTGGGGGAAAGCCACCGACGGCAGCAGATGCGAGGCCCGGCAGCGGCAGCTGCAAAAAAAGAAAAGAACCCCCCCAAAATGAAAAATGGTCGTAGGGGATCGATCGGCAAGCAACCTCCTGCAAGCTTGGGTTCCAAGGTGTTTCCCGATGTCCTAGACCTGCAGAATGGAACAAACCACCCGTCGCTCCAAGCCCACCAGAACAGAGTCGATACGGCGGGCACATTGGCCCAAGGTCCAGATGCAGGGTAGGCTCTCACACCCATGGCCTAGCTGCCATGGTCAAAACGCGTTTCAACCACGCTGCATCAGCCTCTTCTCCGTCCCTCTCTCTCACCTACCACACCCCCTTCGCAGCCAACGTCCATTCGCCTCCCCTCGCTTCTACCGTCCCTTGCAACACGCCCATGGTCGAAAGGGGCCCCCTCTCCGGCCCCTTGTCCACTGATGTCTCGCGGTGGGCCGGTGCCCAGGACGGGAGGGGGCGTGGACATGGGTTATTGCCTTTTCAGATGCTCGACGAAAGACAGCGACAACAACGACGACGACGACGACGACCGCCCCCAATGGATGCAACCAGGGGGGGGGGCCTGAGGGTCTGCCATTTTCTTCTTCCCGTTGTCGAGGCTTCCTCTCACTGGATCTTGGGACGATCCCGAGGGCTGCTTAAATTCATGTCGTTCCCTCGCACCCCCTTCCTCTGTGTCCGGTCCCTCTTCTTCTTCTTCTAGAGATTCCATCAACCAACAATCTTGAGGCGGGATCTCCTAGTTTTTTCTTCCCTTTTCTTTACTTTCTCCTGGCATCTTTAATTCTTCAACTTCTCCAAAGGCTAGTCCTACCAAGCGCAAGTCGCTTTTTGCTCGATATTCCTGCTGTTCAGTATCCGCCACTCTCGCTCGACTCGTCTCGCCGACCAAACATTCACAACACTATTCTACTGGTTTATTAAGAACCACACAAAAGATTCTCATCATCAAAATGCATATCTCGGCTATGGTTGTTTCGGCTCTGGCCGCCGTTGCTCAGGGTAAGTCGGAGACCCAACGTCATGTTGTCGAGGGCAAAGATACTAACACGACCGCCCCGCAGCCGTCGACGTGCAGGTCGTCTCCGTCGCCTCGGCCAACAACTCGCTCAAGTTCTTCCCCGACAAGATCAACGCCCCCGTAGGCTCCATGGTGCAGTTCCAATTCCGCGGCGGCAACCACTCAGTCGTCCAGTCTACCTTTGACAACCCGTGCATCCCCATCTCCAGTGTGAACGCCTCAGCAAAGGGCATCTACTCGGGTTACCAGCCTGTTCAGGCCTCCGCCGCTATGGGACAAATTCCCGTCTTCACCATCATGGTCAACAACACCTCGCCCATGTGGCTATACTGCTCCCAGGGCAAGCACTGCCAAAACGGCATGGTTATGGTCATCAACGAGAAGTAAGTCATATATATCCCGGCCCACTTGGTTCCTTTTTCTGGCACAACTTTCTGCTTTTTGGTCCCCTGTGTTTTTTCGCCACACATGTCAAGTTGTCAAGCCGGGATCCGTCTGCGGATGACGCATCCGTGCCGCTTTGTGTGGCTATACAACGTTTCATCCTTCGGACGATGATACAAGACGAAACCCCCCGAGGGGCGCATGGACATGATCACACAGCACCCACTCATCCACCCACACACATCGCACCCCAGGTGGCACAGACACGATGCTAACAATTTCTCAACAGCTCCAAGGTCAACGCCACCCGTACCATTGAGAACTACGCCCTGGCCGCAAAGACCGTCCCCAAGGCCCAGATCCCCGGCGGCGGCTCTTCAGGCGGCAACGGCGGCGGTTCTGCCTCCCCCACTGGCGGTGCCGGTGGCGGCGGCAGCGGCGGTGGCTCCAACGGCGGCGGTTCCGGTGCCTCACCGTCCTCTCCTCCTACCGCCGGCGCCGTCTCCCTCGGTGCGCCCGCTACTTGGCTGCTCGCCCTCGGTGCTGGCTTCCTGTTCTTGTAAGCAGTGTCGTCGTGACGGCTGTGGGGTTGGGGTCAGGCCGGGCGTTGGGCTCTGGCTACGGTGTACACTTTTTGTCATGATGAAACTTAATACCATTCACTTTTCCTTCTTCACCTCATTCTTTCACCGAGGGCGGTGCATGTCAACCGCTGGTTCGCACGGTACGGGCGGGGAGCCCGAGAAAACTAAAAGATTAGAAAGGGGGAGCTTTACCCCCCCCCCCCCCCCCNCGCCAATTGCATGATTTGCTATAGCATCTAAATCGAGTATCTTGATTCTGGCAGCTGCGACACATCTCCACGCGCTATTGTCCGAGCTGTCTGTACGTAGGTAGCCGTGGGCTTGACCATCCATGGCGACCGGCAAAATCACGTCTACGGAACGCTCTCAAAAACCAAACTTGATACAAGTATGCATCCCTCACCGCAGCTTCCAAACATCGTCGGATAGATGACTTTCAAGAAACTTCAAGTGGTTGACCGAGTATTTCTACCTGAAAAGCAACGACTCCTCTGGCCCCCCTCTTTGGCTTGTCCTCCGTGTGTCACCGGCGCCGAGGAGGATTGAAAATGGATATCAGAAGGGGTGCGTGGCTGCGAAATATGACGGGTTTGCGCATGGCTAGCCAACAACCGGGCGTCGGTCTATTGCACAACCCCGTGGTGGGTTGACCGGCTCCATCCTTAAAAGTAGCCGCTCAGAAGGCAGGAGAGCGCAGCATTACGCTTTTCATATTTGATTTGTTCAGATATGTCGAGCAGGTGGTTTGCAGGGTAGCTGCGAACACGCCGTGGCAAGCTGCGCATGATTGGCGCTCCCAAAGCTGGGTCCGTGGCAGGGAAACGAGCCGCCGTGTTCACAGTGCCCATGAACGAGACAACAGAGTATTCAAGCACGCGCGGTCCGTCGTCCATGACACCTAGTTCTGGCCCTCCTGCCCAGGAAGCTTTCTTGGGACCCTGCCCTTCTGCGCCTGCTCGCACAGCTTCTTCTTGGGCTCCTTCTCGAGCCAGCCGGGGTCCCTCCTGACCTTGCCGACGGCACCGTACTTATCGCTCTTGGAGAAGAAATCGACCCAGTGCTTGAGCGCGTCGTGGACCTTGGCGCGGGCGGCGGCCATCTCCTCCTCCTGTAGCTTCCGCATGTCTTCGTAAGACCAGTGGCGGTCGATCTCGGGGTCGTCGAGCGGCAGGAACATGGCCTCGACGCCGCGCATGTCCGGGGTGCGGTCCTCCATGAAGCAGCCCGTGACGAAGCCGCGCGAGGCGTCACGGCCGGCGAAGACGTTGTAGGAGCCGCCCGGGCCGTAGATGCGGGGGTTCGCCGAGACGTCGAAGATGGTGTGGTTGATGGCGAGGTAGATGGGCTTCTCGGGGTCCGAGCCATCGTACTGGAGGAGCTCTTCGGGGGTGAGGTAGATGGGGCCGTTCTGCGAACGGTAGTGGGTTAGCCTCTACAGTCTGTAGGATGGACAGTGTGCAGGAGTGCCTCTCCGCAGAAAGAGGGGGCTGAATGTACGCACCCATTTGGACCTCCAGTAGCTGGGCCGCAGGTACCACGGCTTGTTCTTCTGGCCCCAGAAGAAACTCTCGCCATTGCTCTGGAGATAGCTGAGGGCGCACGATGCGAGGAGGAGGAAGCTCAGCAGGCGGAGGATGTCGAGGTAGGGGCTGTACACGTCCGCCTCAGCCTTTGCCTTCTTGGACTTTTTGCTCTTCTTCCCCCGCGAGTGTTCGGCCGGGGTGCCCGCAAACAGGTTGTCGTCGTCCTCGACTTGCTGCACCGGCTTGCGCTGGCGCACACTGGGGGCGTCGTCTGCCATGGCCGTGGGTGCTTCTATTCCGTGGAGGGGGGAATTGGTAGTGTCGTTGGCAGCGATGATGTTGAAGCCACGGTAGACAAAGTCAAAGTGTTTTGAATGAAAGCTAGGTAAGTACTTGAATGATCGACAGAGTTAGGCTAAAAGCAGAGTGAGAGTGTGTGTGAGAGAGGGAGAGAGAGAGCCACCCCTGACTGCTGTCACGTTGCCGATGCAGGGTGACAAACGGAAGCAACGGACAGATTTCTAGAAAGAACAGAAGAATCAAACAAAAAGCAGCTGAATGGATACACGGACAGTCAAGCACTTCTGCAGCACTCCGCCAGCGGCAGACAAGGTGGGCGGATGGACCGGTGACGAGGTGGAGGCCGAGAGCGAGGAACGGGGGTGGCCTGGTGGGGGACGCAAAGCCGCGAGAACGGCGAAAGGTGACTTTTAGACGGCGCGTGATAGGTTGCGGCGGATCCAAGCCATCCGATGGAGAGAAGTCCCCTTTTCTGGGACCACGGCGAGTTGGGGGGGCGGGGGGCTTTAGATTGATACAGGAGTGTTCTTGGGAGAAGGGCAAGTTACAGATAGAGTGCAGGCCTTTTTGGAGCTGATTGCAAACAGAATTGAGCTTCCCTAAACTACTTACTGTAGTGCTGACAACACTCTGTATACAGATAAGGATACAGAGCACCTGCCCGTCGCGTTTCTCAAGCTTCCAGAAGCCGTCGCCCTGGTCGATATACCCCGGGTAAATATGTACCTCCAGTACGGTGTACCTGACATAGATAGATACATGGGCACGATAGACCGAGCAGAATCCCACTTGTGCGACACAATGCAGAAGAAACTTTGTATCGATGGTATTGAAACTTATCAAAGAATCCGTCGTCATCACCTTGTGTTGTTCATGCTATTCAGTCCTGATAGGCACGTAGGCTCTCCGGATGAAAGGAGCTCCATATGCCATTAAGCACATCAGAGACAATCCGGAGCAGCTTCCAAGGATATCGCTGTGTCGGGGAGCAAAATCCCCCCTTACCAGCAGCTCACAGCTTTGGGCTAACCAACTTTTTTTTCTTGTGCCTAAAGCCAGACCTGATTACATCATCCTTCGACGGCCCAATCCCCGACGATAAATGAACCATTTCGCTAGAGCAATCCATCCGCGTCACCCAGACAACCCGCCTCCAGCACCCGCACCCGCACTGTAAACACCCATCGGCCTGCTCCCACCCAAAGTTCGGACCGGCAGATATCTACATACTCTTTTAACCCATCCTACCTACCTACATGATACCGCCTCCATTAAGGTAGTACTCTTTTACTCTGACGCTTTCACGGCCATCCATCGCAAGGCGCGAACACATGCAAGTTGCCTTCGAGCTCCTGGACACGAAGCAAGCTCGATACTAGCCACGACATCGCCCTCTCAAAGACATCCCCTGCGTTGCATGATAGAACATTCCCCCCATTAACACAGCACCGCACTCACCTTCGCGATGGCCGACAGCGACGATCAACCGCCCTCGCCAGGGGGCCCACTCAGTCCAATGACTCCCGACCGCGCAAACCAGAAGCAACAGGCCCGCAACCTCTTCACATCGCCTCGCAGCAGCCCCGGCGGCCGCGACAGCTCTGTGCACGACAAGATCTCCCAGTTCAACAATCTCGCCATGCAGTCCAAGACACTCGAGCGCAAGACCGCCGATGCCGCCCTCAAGCGTGCCATGCTGGGTCGCGAGGAAGCCGAGACCGAACTGCGCCGCTACCGCGACGAGTCCAAGGTCCTACGTGTGCAGCTGGAAAAGGGCAAGGAGCGAGAGCAACGCGTCAGCGAGCGTCTCGAGACCGTCATGGTAAGCCCACTCGCCCGCCTCTGCCTCCTTGCTCAAGGGGAAGGGGGGCCTCCCCAGCGTTGCTGACTGTGCATTCAAGGAACAATACGGACGCGCCAAAGAAACATACGCCCATACGAAAGCAGCATGGGAGAAGGAGATCAAGCTTGCGCGCAAAAAGACGTTCAAGAACGAGTCCCAAATCATCAAACTCCAAGAGGAGCTCAAGTCCGCCCGCGAAGGCTGGCGCCTGGCCTCGGACAACCTCGACGCCGAGAAGCTGCGCTCCAAGGCCCGCGAAGAAGAGGCTTTTCAGGCTCGCTATCAAATGGTCGGCATGGAGCAGGAGCTCGGCGAGGCCTTTGAGCGCATCAAGATGCTCGAGCAGGAGCGTGACGCATACAAGACCTTGGCGGCGGAGGAAGAAGTCGCTCGCATAGCCGCCGAGGGTCGCATCCCACTACCCAAACCGCTCGACGCCGAGCCCGACGACGAGTTTGCATCACCCAAAAAGAAGAAGAAGGCGTCGCGATTCTCGCTTTCCACGGTGGACATAGTCTCCTCTGCCGCCAGCGAGGAGGAGATCGAGGAGCTTTCCCTCCAAGTTTCCTGGGAACGCCAACGCGCAGACCGCGCATACGAACTCGTCGACTTTTTGCAGGCCGAGTGCGAGCTGCGGTGCTGCCCTTGCGCCAAAACCCACAGAAGACAAAGTATCATCTCCCCGAGACAGAGCCAGGCTTCCAACAGGCCAAGCATCATGTCGCCGAGGCGCAGACTCATGCCGCCAGCTGAGATAGCCGATGCCAGTGATCTGGTCATTCTTCACGGAAGTAGGAGGTCCTCTGCGGGTCGCCCTTCACTCGGTGCTTCTGAGAGCCCCTCGGTCGATGAAAGCGTCTTCAAGAAGCCCGATGCTCCCAGGAGGTCGAGAGAGGAGCGCCGGAGCACCATCTTCTGCGCCCGCGAGGGCATCTTCCGAACCGTGTCTCTACAAGAGGCCGAGGAGATCGAGGCCCAGCGGGAGCAGGAGAGGAAAGAGCACGAATCTAGCGAGGAGTCTTCTAACGAGCCTCCCACTCCCCACGATGCTCCCCCGAGGTTCTCGCGTACACCCTCTCTCGAGCCCCCCGACTTTGCTGTTCTCGCCCAGGAGCGCATGTCGCTGGCATCCCTCCTCAATGCGCCCCACGGCGGCGCCGACGGCGAAGCCCACACCGCGCCTCTCCCCTCCATCCCGACCATGCCTGACATTGAAGACCGTCCAGCAGCTCGTTCCTCAAGAAGCCCCTCGCCGGACCCCAACGATACCATCCGCCCACACACAGCAGCCGCGTTCTATACCAAGACGACCACAACGACCGTCCCCGTCCGTGATGATAAGCCAAGGCCCCAGCCTAGGGTCGAACGCGGCCGCACGCCATCAGCTGGCGACTGCCAGATGTCCTTTGACATCAACAACCCCGCCATGACCCCTACCATGACGCGCGAGGAGGCCTTGGCCCGCATTCGCGAACGCCGAGGACGGGCCCGCTCCATTGCACAAGGCACAGCAACGCCCCGCAAGAAGATGATCGAGGGCGCTGGCGAACGGCGAGATGTTAGCGCCCCCGCCGGTCAGCCGTATCCCAAGGCGAAGGTATAGAGTTCCTTATTATCCGACGCGGGCTCGCCTGGCGGAGAACAGGACACCGCCGGACCAGGTCTCCCCAGCAAGGATGCCGTCTCGCCCAACGTACATGACGAGGACTATGATGTCGTCTCGTACAACGTTGATAATGAGGCCTGTCCCCGATCGACTGAAGCTCATAATATCACGGTGCGGAGCCGCCTGTGGAAGCTGACGCGGGACTCGCTCGCGCGCAGCTCGTTTGGGTGGTCGACGACACGTACATAAAAGACGAAACAACAGAAACGCGCAAAACGATACGGGAAAAGGGATGGCGTTTTGGTTCCCAGGCACGGGAAATGGCATACCCAGGAGCTTTCCCGCATGGCTCAGGCGTTTTTCTTTACATTTTTCTGGGTTTTTTTTTTTTCCGAGGTGGAGGGAGAACTCGGACACTACTTGTTATTCGTTTGGCTGGCACCCTTCTCTCCATTGTCTGCATAGTCAACGGCGTTCCTGTAGTGCCGGATTTGAAAAGGGGTAACCAACGGCCAACCTTTCTCCGGGGGGAGGAGGGGTGAGGGACGTTTTGTTTTGACGAGGAGGAGTCTTTCTTGTTTTCCCAACTTCAAACGATTGCGATTTCACACATACGCATACCCTGCCGGGTCTCCTGGTCTGCTTTCCGCTACTTTTGATTGCTGTGCATTACGATGATGAAAATGAGGGGGCTTGGCGGTTGGACGGGAGAGCGGGATGGCAGTATTGTGTGTGGTTTCATCGCCTTGCCCCCCCCCCNATGCGTGCGCAAACCGAGTTGGCTTTCCTCTACTCTCCCGTACCAATAATGTGTGCGCTAATTGCTCAACCTCGATACTTCATTCTGCGTTTCTCACACTCACGCTAAATGTGATGTACACCTCTCAGGTGGGTTATAATGAGAACCATGGCCAGACGAGTGGTCTTCGAAAGCCGTATATGTGTGGTACGTGGAAGACCCAAGAGGGTTTCCGCTCGAGGTTATCGCAAGGTGCCGCAAGTGATTAAAAGCACGCAACCCTCTCGCCCTCCTCTTCATCGTCTTCGCCGTAGACGTTGTAAGATCCCATCCTCAGCAACCCCCCTCCTCTATTTGATTCGTGGTATAGATATGTGTCTACAGTAGCATCGAGTCGTAACGTCGTGTGTAACATAAGAGTTGACACCCACATCAACCCCTTCACTCTTGTCGTGTTTACCGAGCATGGTCGCAATACAATCCCTCAAACGCCGCAGGGAGGGGGGGGGGCAAAAACGCATCAAACAAAGAACTTCGTCTCATCCGTTCAGGAAGCCCCTTGAGGCGTTCCTTGCCTTCTCCGAGCTGTACGCGTCGAGCTTTACGGCGATGAGCACGACCTCGACGGAGCTCTTGCCGCCCCGCGACCCCTGGATCTTGAGCCTCCACTGGCCCGACCGCACAACCCACTCCTCGGCCGTCAGCGCTGTTTGGCCGGCGGCCGCGTAGCCTTGCGAGTCGACCCGCCTGCGCTTGCGTGAATTCGGCTGGGATGCGGACGAGGCTGTCGGGGATTCATTCCCGTCGCCTTGCCCAGAGCTCGAAGCCGTGGACATGGGGTTCGCGAGGTGCAGGCCGTCATTTTCGAGAGCGTATGGTTTGCCGTCCAGCATGATGGAAGTATCGGTGTCGATGAGCACGCGGACCAGGTCCTCGCTCAAGGGCGTTTGTCCTGGGGTCGGGGGCTGGCTACCTGCTCCGCCCGAGGCCATCAGAAGGCCTAAAGGCTGAGTGGTTGGTGGGAGGTTCAGCTTCGTGGCCACGACTTCGAACAGTCGTGCAATCCGGGCACGGGTGTCCCTGAAGAACTCGGCGCGGACCGAACCACCAGACTGGAAGTGCAGGCGGGTGCTCTCACTGCCCGTCTCGAGGACGAGCTCCGCCGCACGATCGTCGACGTAGGGGCGCGCATAGTTGACCCAGCCTGACAGATGTTCACCCGGGGAGGTAGAAACATCGGCTGCCACGCTGATGCCGCTCTTGAGGATGTCCTCCAAGCGCAAGACGATCTCCTCGCGGCGCCGACTCTGGTTGTAGCTGATGTGATGGGGTATGAGCTTCTGCTCCAAGCCCTTGAAGTTGAAGTATCGGCAGTCTCGCAGCAGCTCGGCGCGATGGGTCTCATCGCGGATGGTGACGGGGTACCCACGCAGGAGGTGCAGAATCTCGGAGAATGTTTCGGCGGAGCGGTTCGACACGGACGGCGGTAGGATGGACGGCGGACGCAGGAGACCTTCGCGTTCGAGGCCGGGAAACAGGTCCTCGGGGTTCGAAAAGAAGACGGCAAAACCGAGGGAGAAGAAGTTGGGAGAGTTACCCGGGTCGGTGAAGATGTCACGGGGTATTTGGAACTCGCGGTGGCCAATGGATATGAAGATGGACTCTTCGTAGAGCTGGGATATCAACTTGGGTACTGCAAGAGGTGCTGGTTAGTGCGGCTCGGACGAGGACAGCGGCTTGTTTCGGCGAGCGTACAGCTGTAGAACTGGGCATCTGCAAAGAGGCGCACGAAATGCGTGCCGTCTCGAGGCTTGACATGATACCCTTGGAGGTGAAGGGAGATGTCGGCAAAGGTCTGAGGGTCGCGGTCGATGTAGAGAGTGCGGATGGCACTGGACAGATCCTCGCCCGTTTCCTGTGCCTTCTTGACCTGGCAAAAGAAGTATTGGGAGAAATAGGAGGGCGCTAGCAGTGCAAGTTAGTACAGCAGTAGAAACCAAGAGTGACGTCCGCCGTTGGAGCCAAAGGCGGACAGGCATGCATCATCGCGTTGGGCGGGGCGCGGAGCGAGACCGGGGTTTCCAGTCAGTGTCGAGGATGGCAAAGGTTGCGAACGCACCATCGGACGAAATGGAGGCGCCAGAGAGCTTGAACAGTTCATTGCCTATCTGGATGGGAAAGACGCGCTCATGGGGAAGGATGTGCGGGATCTTAGCGACTTGAGCCTCGTCGCGTGGCGCCGAACTCCTTGAAGGCGGGTGGGGTCTGGCGTTGTTGTTGTTGGCGTTGGCGGCCGACATGTCGGCGGTGACAAGTTGGCGCTATGGATCAAGATGCGGTGCGGGATGAGAGATGACTGGTGGTATACGATTCTCGGGGTCTATTCGGGCGCGAAACTCTTCGCGAGGAAGCTGGTCACCCTACGGCGCGCTGTCGAAACACAGACCAGAGACATGAGCATGCGACGACGACGACGACGACGACGACGACGACGGCGAAGGCGACATGACCCAAGGGTACTGATACCGCAGTCTACGTTGGGACGTTCGTGCGAGGGGTGTATGGACGTAGACGGTAACAGTGGCAGTAGGAGGGGCCTGGTACAGTCTGTTCGTCGATCTGTATCTTTTGAGCCGGCGTGATATGAGCAGTCCAGTCGAAATTAACCTCGGGAGAATGAGGTGCCTGTGCAACACTTATGATTCGCCGGTTCGCGGCGACCAGGGGGGGGGGGGGGGGNGCACTTCAAGAGGCATCCATCGGCCGTGGTTTGATGGGGCTCGAGTTGATTTTTGTTTTGTTTTGTTTTGTTTGCGGGCGGCCACACACGAGCGCAGTTCCGCTGTGTCATTGAATAGGTAGGTAGGTAGGGGGAGATTCGGAAACAACGCGGCTGGTGCGCAATTGGGCGACAGGCAACCCCGTAAGTACACTAGGTACCCAAGTGCCCTGAAACAATGCCTGCGCGAGGTACCTAAGGTACAACATACCTGGGTTGGTAAGCCTACCTAGGGCGAACTACCTGCCTACAGAAGCCGCCGGACCACTCTGTCGGCCAGATTGGGGGCCGTTATTCCCGACAAAAGCGGCGCTAAGCGGCGGCTGGGGGAGGCTGGATTCTCATGTCACCACTGTTGTCACCACTAGGCATTCGGGCCTCCCGCGGCGCTAGGCGAGAAACGATGGCCCGTTATGGTTAAGTGGGAGAACCTGCGGCCCGCGGGCAACCGTTACTAGTGTAAGTAGGTAGGTAAGAGGTAGGTAAGCAGGTAAGCAGGTAAGGTAAGGTGCCTACCTTAAGTTAGGTACCCAAGTTGCAGGTAGGTAAGGTACCTACTCTATGGACAATCTCGTACCGAACCAACTTCGCCCACAACACATTTACGTCGTGAGTCCGCCCTGGGGCATGAAGGTGAATCCTTCATTCGAACAAAGGAACAGCAACAAGGTCCGTTTGCCGCACTTCGTCTCCGCACGATGCCGCCGTCTATCGCAAGCTCCCACCGGAAAAAGCAACCACGGCATGGCAACATGTCTGTGGAAGCCCGTCTGCAGGTCTCGGACGTCGTCGAGGACCTTTGCCAAGCTGACTTGGTTCTGCTCGCCGCCGTGTCCGCGTATCGTTTGATGATACACACAAAGACTTTAGAGGTCGACTCACTCCCCCGGGCTGTTTGGCATATCCGTACACAGCTATCCACAGGCGCGGTAGTTCGAGATTCCGTCTGCACCAATCGGATGGTGACGACCATACCATCACCTCGGAGAGACAACGTCGTCTTCTAGACGGTATCCTCCTCGGTAAGTCTATGACAACCTCCGCCACGCGGTGGACCTCTTCCCGTGAGAGGCTGGGGGACGAGCTACTGTCCAGACTCCAGCATCCGGCACTGACCGGTCGACGTTCGCATAACTCTCATGCTTTTGCACTGCAGCCTTTTGCCGCATGTCAGAGAGAGGGCAACAGCGCCGAGGAGACATAAGCGCGTCATACGTCGCTCGCATTGACATGCAGCTGCTCGCGAAAAAAGACAAAAGGGGCATGGCTCATTGCGTTCCTTGACGTCGGCAGAACCTACTGCGCGCAGGTTCATCGCCCCGTACCTTCCGACCGGGTCGAGCGGCCAGTCGGCCGAGTTGCGGAGTGTTCCTGGGGACAAGCCCAAAGACGTATGTATGTACGGGGACGCACCGCAGATAGGAGGCAGGGTCATACGCACTGACGTTGACGCATACCGAAATTCCGGACGGAAATCACACATGGAGTGTGTGTATGAGAGAAATTCGCAGCGACTTCGGTTCCGCAGTCGCAAAGCGTACACTAATACAGTGTTGCCCCGAAACACACACAAGGAGGAACGAACATACTTCCAGAATGCGGATCTTGGTCAACAGGGGGGGGGGGGGGGNTTCTTTCCTCGGCTCTATCCTCCAAGGAGATTTGCTCGGAGCCGACGGTACACTGCGAACCGCCCGTTAGGAGACGGGCCCCGTCGACACCGAATTTGAAGGGGACCCTTTGCCGGGCCCTATTGTACTTCACTGCGACCCGATGTCGTGCTAGGCCTGGCCACTGTACCAACTTTATGGCCTGACCTCGACGTCTTGGTATATGCATCCGTACAGTACGAATACAACACATTCACGATCCGTACTCTACGTAGTATTCTCTCCACTGCGTGCACGACAAGGATGCTACTTCGTTAACGGCACACGTCCCTATTATCCGGCCGGCCGGCTGAAGGTGCTGGGGAGACGTCGCCAAACTAAGACTAGCCCCAACTCGCGAGCATGCGAAAGAGACAGGCCCGGCCAGCTCGGCAGCGATGAATCCACATGGGGTGAGCGACTCTCTCTCTCTCTCTCTCTCTCTCTCTCTCTCTCTCTCTCTCTCTCTCTCTTTCTCTCTTTCTCTCTTTCTCTCTTTCTCTCTTTCTCTCTTTCTCTCTTTCTCTCTTTCTGCGTGTTGGAGAGTTCGGGGGGTCTCGACTGTCTGTCCAGATCGGCAGCATGTTCGTTCCTGTCTCCTGTCTTAACAGAAGGCGGCTGGTTTGTATTCCGCCCGCGGAGCCGACACTCAGTCACTTACACGCACACCAATTCCCCTGGATGCCATCTAGGTGAAACGTATCCCCAGATCCAGATACCCATCCCACGGTTCCCACCGCACCGGCGGCCGTTTCGGAGCCCCGTCGTGCGCCGAGTAAAATTGATCGACGTCAAGCCCTAGGTGGCCCCAGGCCGGAGTTTGGAATCATGGTCATTATTTCAGCACAGAAACGGGCGAGACCGAAATTGGTTTGCAGACTTTGCATGCACAGCCTGTATCGCGGGGCAAATTTTCTGGAGCCCGGGAACGCGCGATACTCTCGCAAAAGCTCTTGGCGGATGGCAAGATACGCGTGGATATGGTCCGCGGAGTTTGTCGATCGAGGCAAAAGAGACTCGGGCTCTGGGAGGAACATGGGACGAGGAGCCCATAACCCCGTCCAAACATCCTCGCCGTCCGCACGCGCCCCGGCGCTCGCGGTAGGACCGGCCTATCGTATGGCCTCGTGCTCGCTTCTCGGCGTCTCCCTCCAGGCTCCAACGAGCATTAGGTTTGCGACGCCAATGTTCGACTTGGTGAGGGCGAGGGAAACGGGGACGATCAAACTTTGGCCCTCCCCAATCAGGTCCCAAGCAGAAACTGGGCCTTCAGGATGAATCTACCTGCCTGTAACACGGGCCCAACTCGTGGGCTGAGTCATCGGCGAAAAATCACCTTCCCCCCCACGAACTTAACCAGCAGTCAGAAGACCTTGCTACAGACACACTCCACAGGGGGTTCTGATTTTGGGGCTGTCGACGACGAAGAGGCAGGGAGAAAAACGAGATGGACTAGGTAGGGGATGCTAGTTTTGGCGGCTGGAAGAACAGACGCACAGGAGCCTGGCGCCGGGCATGGACAACAGCGCGCAAGACGGCCCGGCACCAGACTCAAATCCTCAGGCGCTCGCAATGTTTCCAAGGAAGGGTTTAGTGACAAAAAAAAAACCGTGCGGCGCGGCGAGGCGACGCCTGGGGACCGGGGTGGATGGTATTGGTTTTGGGTTGCTTATCGTGAGGCTCAGGTCGCAGTCAGCCCGAGGTGCGGTTCGCCCAAGGTTGGACCTGGACCTGCCAATGGGCAGCGAGTGGTATGTGCTCACTCACTCTGCTGTTTGGCCGTATCATGCTCTCAGACGGGGAGTGTGGCGGTCTGTCTCGACGAAGGAATGATGCTCAGGAATGCAGATGCGAGTGGGCTCGCCCCGGACTGGACTCCGTGGCCTGAACTGGTCTGATCAGATCAGCGCAGAGGGCAAAGGCCGAGAGCTCGCTCGCAGCAATCGGGGGGGTTTCCAGGCTGGCGGTTCGGCCAAACAGCGAATGGATAGGTCCATGTCGACGATGGGGGCAGGAAGACAGGCTCGTCCCCTTGCCTTTCTGTTTCGGGTGGTTGTCTCCATGTCCTCTCTCTCGATAACATCGACCATGGGGCCTGATGGCATCGAAAACCCAAGCTACTCGGCCCCATGGCGCCCCTGTAATGAGCGAAAAGGAGGACGAACCCATCCGAGCACAAGATTGGAGATGCCTCAGACACGGCGGATACACTACGTATCCCGCGACATTGCCAGGCTCACCATCATCTATTTTCAGTCTGCCATCGGTAGAAACACCGCACAGATGAATACTTAACCTCCAGAGGGGGGTGGGNGGGGGCCTCCACTACATGGAGGGGTGTGTATGTGTGTATGCGGCATACGCCCATGTATGCGCATATCCACACTTGGCACTTCATCTTGGCTATCCATCCTTCAACCCTGGAGGCGGCGGGGGACGAGACAAGAAGCTTGAGTGGACAGGGACGAGGGACAGGATGATACAGAACAAAGAGCATCTTGAGACGGACGATTCGCAGCTCCGATATCAGCCATGGCCTCCACGCGTACAGTACAGTACAGTAGTGCACAGCATGGGCACACAGGCATGCCATGCGCGGGCGCAAGAGAGAGCTCGGATCTCTTCCGGCCAGCGCGCACATGATGTTGGAAAAGGCTGGATACGTACACACGACCGAAGGCAGCAATATCAAGAGTTCCAGAACACGCAAGACATCAATCAAGATTCCCGATGCGAAAAGCAACGACGGAGTTTTCCGGCCCTCGTCCAGGCGCGTGCGCGCGCGCGCTCGCGCTATAGTTGCGCATGTCATCAGTACACAATGTACAAGATGTATGCAAGCAAAGCATCGGACAACAAGCCAAGGGCCTGCCTGGTCTGGCTCGCGAGAATACAAATATCTGGATGGTCAATGGCGGTGTCAGTGGCCACACGGATGCCGATTACCGATACTCTGTTCGTACACACTGCAGTCCACCAAGCAAGGGCACGCTACCTATCTACCTACTATGTAGGACTACAGGTACGTTCGGCAGTAATCGTTTGCCAACATGCAAAACCTTGGAAGCCCGCGCTACATAGAATCAGAGGCGCCCGCATTGCACGTTGGACAAGGGCGTGCTTCGCTGTGTCTTTTAAACCCGTCTCTTGCGTCTTCAACCACTAAAACGTCTTTCATTCAACTATGCAAACCAACTCATGTTTTCCATCGTCTTCTTCCTTCTCGACCCTTGATTATGAGGGAGAAGAAGGTCCTGCTTCGGGGG
>NWBT01000050.1:2016866-2081247 GCA_003386485.1 Colletotrichum lentis
TGGAGGGGGGCCACGAGTAAGTGGTGAGTTCAGTGCGTCTCACGGGCACGCTGGGTACTTCGCCTCCGCAACTCTCCACCCCGCTCGGCGCTGGGCGAGGGCCGTCGATATAGATGAGAGAGACAAGGAGAGAGACGGAGGGAGAGACGGAGAGGGAGAGAGAGAAGAGAGTTCTGGGCGGAGGTTCCGGAGTTCTTCCAAAGTCCCCCGTCTTCCCGTCGAGGTCGAGATCTGATAGGAGCTCGGCGTTCAATCAAGGGTGTCGTCCGTTTTCCACGCGGAAAAGGAAAGAAAGAAAAGAAAGGGACTAAGCGGCATCCGTGGGGCGCTATGTGGTCTGGGAACATAACACACCAACCACCCCAGCCGAGTGGGAGGGGTGGAAAGCTTTTTGTTTGTACATGTACATCCGTCACATGGAGGAAGGGGAGAAGGGGGGGAGGGGGGTGTTCGGGGGTTTCTTCCCAGGAAGAAATGAGATGGGTTCATGAGGTCGGTCGTTTCTTCCTCTAACATTTGGCAAACTCAAGCACATCAGAGAACCGAGAGGTTAACATGGAATGATCTAGAGTTTTCACAGCGTATGGGTGGGGGTGGATGGGTGGATGGGCGTGCGAGGGTTCAAGGGTGTGTGTGGTGGTGGCGGTGGTGGTGGTGGTTGCATCAATACAGTAATTGTGAGATCAGAGATAGTGCTTTCTCGGGGTTTCGGAACAGGAAGCGCGCGGGGGGGTCGCGGAGAGACGCGGCGCTCGGGAGGGGAACACCAACACGGAGCGGAGCACGGTTTACGGACGGGACTAGGCCCCATGAGGAATCCTCGTATCTCACTCGGCCGAGTAGCGGGGCCGCTGAGGCCACCGAGAAAGAGACCCGCAGAGGGATCTCCGATTTTGCCCCGCGCCCGCAATTGGCTGGGTGCGCGCGGCTTCAGAGACAGCTGCCGAGAAGGGGGAGAGGTTGGCTCCATAGTTGGTGATTGTGGTTCGTTGCTTACGGGAGACGGGGGGGCGGCGTCGGCGTGGTCACCTGGAGATGGAGCAGGAGGATGGAGAGACTGATGGCGGATGGGTATAAAGAGCGATGATGGCTTCCTTCTCTTCGGCGTGGAGGTCTGCGTCTCACAGACGAACAAGACACGGCCGCCATAGCACTCGTCGGTACTCGCACATTTTCACACATAGTCACACCTGAGCCAGTCTTACATCTTGCGTCTTACCTCTTCGGTCTGGCCATCATCCCCACCCTCGCCCATTATAATGCCCACCAACGACGATGACATGGCCATCATTGGCGGCGGAATCGCAGGCATGGCCCTCGCCATATCGCTCGCGACTCACGGCATCCGGGCCGCAATTTTATGAGTCGCGCGACGAGACACCTCTCACCCGCCACGCCGGCGGCGGCATGATGCTCTGCCCCAGCGCCCTGCGCATCCTCGACTCCTGGGGCCTTTGCCGACCGCTCCTCGACAAGGCCTACAGCTTCGACTACGTCTACTACAAGAACCGCGAAGAAGTCACCGTCGAGGTTCGTGCGCGTCGTCGAAGAGAACGGGGGGAGACGACCGACCAACAACAATGACGATGACGACGGCAATGACAGGGGGACGGATCGGGCGGGGTCGAGTTTGAGTTCCGGGACGGGAGCAGGCGGAGGGCGGGGCTGCTCGTCGGCGCCGATGGGATCCACTCCCACGTGCGGAGCAGCGAGGCGCTGAAGGCGCGGCTGAGGCGGGACCAAGGGGAGTAGCCCGACGTGGTGCGGTCCGCGCTCGAGACGATCCGGGACGAGACGATGAACGTCTGGCCGTTCTCCATGCTGCCGGCGCTCGGGCGGTGGGCGTCGGAGAAGGGGCGGGTGCTGGTGCTGGGGGATGCGGCGCACGCGATCCCGCCGACGACCGGGCAGGGGGGGCGTCGATGGCGCTCGAGGACGCGGCGACGCTGGCGCTCGTCGTCAAGAGGACGAGGGAGAGCCGGGGCCGGATCGGGTGGCGGGAGGGCGGTTGGGTTCTGGCAGGGCATCCGGCGGGAGAGGCTGGCGGACCTGGTGGTGCTGACGCAGATGTTGGACAACAAGCGGCTGCCGAGCGACAAGATGGCGGCGCTACCGAAAGAGGAGGTCTGGTTCGAGGAGAGCGAAGACCAAATGAAGTGGCTGTACGTACCCGAGATCGAGGACCGGATCGAGGCGTGGGTGACGGAAAAGACGCACTAAGAGAGAGTGAGTGGTGTTGCCTGTACCGAGTCAAGCTGGATCGGGTTTGATGAGGCTCTCTTTTCCCCCCTTTTTTTTCCTCCTCTTTTTCTTCTTATTCTTTACTCTTTAACAACAAGTATGTCGTATAACCAACTGGGTTACTAGCTCGTTGATATCAAATCAGATGTCAAGTCGGACCACTCTGAATCACCTCTTTCGAGTCAGCTTGTCGTCACAACAACAAAAAAGAGTCCGACGAGAAGGTTACCAAAAAGGGTCACTTCACCCCCCCCTGTAATTGGAGCCCGACATTACCTCGGCAAGCTACGTGATTGGTCAAGACCCCGGGGGAAGCTTGACAAGCTCGACCTTCTAGCGGCCGGGGGCGGGCCTCGGCATGATGTCCACTGTCCACTCCTCTCTCTCCCCTTGGAGACGCCGTCAATGCGGAGAAACAGTGCCCCAAACAGCACCAAGAACCCCGAGCGAGCTAGCGCTGCGTTTGGCACTCCAGGTGGCGCGGNGGGGGGGGCGGAATTGGGGCCGCCAAAGGGTTGGAAAACCTGGGGAAGAAGAAGAAGCTCATCCCCGGAGACCCGGGGGGGGGTAATGGATGAGAGGAGACAAGGAGGGGTGGGGAGAGGGGGCGAAAGGTCGCAACATCGGCTCTCCCCAAAGCACATGATAAAAGAGTGAGCTGTACAACTGCTTCTCGTTTCGAGTGACAGCCCAGCGGGGATATATCAATCACCAAACACCAGACCACCCTGCTCCGTTCTCCATCCACCACCCTCCAACGACAACAATAACAACCAACAAAACTAGCAGAACCACCGAGTACAGTTAGTTGTCGCCAACTCGGAGAAGCAGCTCGCCACATCGGAGCACCCAGGAGACGTCACACTCGCCATCCAGCCAGCACAAACAAGACCACACACCATGGCGCCCCGGCAGAAACGCGAAAAGGCGCCTTGCTACGTCCTCGGCGTCGGCATGACCAAGTTCATCAAGCCGCGCGGCAAGGTCGACTACACGGAGCTGGGCTTCGAGGCCGGCGTCAAGGCCATGCTCGACGCCCAGATCAACTACGACGACGTCGAGCAGGGCGTCGCCTGCTACTGCTACGGCGACAGCACCTGCGGCCAGCGCGTCTTTTACCAGTTCGGCATGACGGGCATCCCCATCTACAACGTCAACAACAACTGCTCCACCGGCTCCACCGGCCTCGCCATGGCCCGGAGCTTCGTCTCGTCCGGCGCCGCCGACTGCGTCCTCGTCGTCGGCTTCGAGAAGATGATGCCCGGCTCGCTGCAGAGCTTCTTCAACGACCGCGAGAACCCGACCGGCACCACCGTCAAGATGATGGCCGACACGAGGGGCATCACCAACGCCCCCGGCGCCGCCCAGATGTTTGGCAACGCCGGCAGGGAGTACATGGAGAAGTATGTCCGCCCCAGTTTCGAACGGTTNCCCCCCCCCCCCCCCCCCGAGACACTCTCAGAGGAAAAGGCGGCAACATCATTGACCAGAAGAACGCAGGTACGGCGCCAGGGCCGAGGACTTTGCCGAGATTGCCCGCGTCAACCACGAGCACTCGACAAAGAACCCCTACTCGCAGTTCCAGGACGTCTACACGCGCGACCAGATCCTGCAGGCCCCCGAGATCTTCGCGCCCCTTACCAAGCTGCAGTGCTGCCCGACCTCGGACGGCGGCGCCGCCGCCGTGCTCGTCTCCCAGGCCTTCCTCGACGAGCGGCCCCACCTCCGGGACCAGGCCGTCCTCGTCGCCGGCCAGTGCCTCGCCACCGACGCGCCCTCGCTCTTCTCCCGCTCCGCCATCGACCTCATGGGCTTCGAGATGACCCAGACCGCCGTCCGCACCGCCATGGCCGAGGCCCGCCTCACCCCGCGCGACGTCCAGGTCGTCGAGCTGCACGACTGCTTCTCCGCCAACGAGATGATCGTCCTCGACGCCCTCGGCCTGGCCGAGCCGGGCAAGGCCCACGAGCTGGTCCGTCGCGGCGACATCACCTACGGCGGCAAGTACGTCGTCAACCCCTCGGGCGGCCTCATCTCCAAGGGCCACCCGCTCGGCGCCACGGGCATCGCCCAGTGCGCCGAGCTGGTCTGGCACCTGCGCGGCTGGGCCAACAACCGCGCCGTCCCGGCCACCGCGGCCGCCCTGCAGCACAACCTGGGCCTCGGCGGCGCCGTCGTCGTCACGGTCTACCGCCGCGCCGACGGCAAGGAGGCGCCCAGGCTCGACTCGGCCACCGTCGGCAAGCTCAACAAGCTCGGCTACAACCCGGCCGTCGAGGCCAAGGGGTTCACGGCGCAGCAGGCGGCCGCCGTGAGGAGCCGCACCAAGACGAGCGAATGGGCGCTGCAGGACACGGAGGAGAAGGTCGAGGCGCGGTTCTGACATGTGTTGTTTCGTGTACATTTATGAAAGTCCCGTGTTGGACAAATTGCGGTGCAAACGATTACAGACACTATGCATCAATGTGGTTCCTCCACTCAAAACAACCCCTTCAGGAACTTTCCGTCTTGCTCACCTCGTACGTCAGCAGGGTCACCCAGTACCCCTGGCCTCCGTACTTGGTATCGTCCTGGTACCCGCGGTGGATCTCCTTGAAGCCCAGTCTCTTGTAGACGTTCAGGCCGGCCGGGAAGGCCAGGATGAAGACGTCGACGCCCGTCTCCTCCGCCAGCCTCACGCCGTTCTCGACGAGTGCCGTCGCGATCCCTTTGCCCTTGTTCTCGGGGTGGACGGCAAGGTAGTCGAGACCTGTTCCTGGTGTTAGCCTACGACCCTTGGGTCTCCGAAGGGGGGGTCCCCGGGGCCCCCGTGGGAGGCGATGAGAAGCGTGCCTGCCCCCCCCCCCCGGTTTTTCCACCCACTGATGACGGCCACTCACTGATGTACGACTTCTCGGCCAGGAGGCGATCCTTCTCCGGCACGCAGTCGTCGATCCCATCCATAAGACGCGGCTTCCACCACGCCGCGCCCGACCTCTCCTTGAACGCCTTCCGCCGCTCCTCGCTCACGTCCGCCATCTGCGAATCGGCCCATGCGGCAGCCCCCTCGTGACCTGCCGGAAGCTCCCAGCGTGCGTAGCCGACGACGGCGTCCGTCGCCGGGTCGACGGCCTTTTGGTGGCGCAGGGTCGCGCGGTTGCCGAGGAGGCTGTTGGGCATGCGCTCCGTCACCTGCTCGATCAAAAAGCTGAGCTTGGTGTCCTTGGGCCAGAGGAGGATCCAGTTCGGGTCCGTCCAGAAGGCGCTCATGTTGTTGCGTGCCAGCGCCGGGACGTCGGCGAGCGTGCAGGGTTCGATTCTCCAGGGTGCCATGCTTGATGATGTATGTGGGTTGATTAAGCTCGTGTGGTGAAGGTGCTGCTTCGTCAAGTACGCGTCGGGCGACTCTTCATGACCAGTGCGTGGAGGGTTCTTCTTATGAACATACAGTCAGTACGTGTGTGCTGACGAAAATGCAACCTGTTCTCTTGGGAATGACAAAGCCACCCAAGCAGTCTGTGGATTGATTGTGAGATTAAGATGCAGGCGAGGGGCGCAACGAGTTTGAGGCCACAGCGAACGGAATCACCACCTGTCCTCAATCCATCCAGGGTTTCTCTTTTCTAAGCTGCCACTGTGGAGAATCCGGTCGTTCGTCAAGCCTGGAGAGCGCTATCGCTACTCAAAATATTCAATTCGCAGTAAGCCGTCTTGTCTCTTTGCTCTGTTTCTTACAACCCAAGCGACAGGACCGTTGCCAATCCAAAGACGCAACGATGATACCCACTGCACCAAGAATTAGGAGGCTCTGATCGGTTGTACGTGCTGAAGCTACACATTCAACCCGTATACTTATCATATATATCGGGCGCTGGTTTCCATCAAAACCGGATGATCCCTTCGTGGCTATCATGTGCAACCCAGCAGGTGAGTCTCGGGCTTCGTCAGTCGTCATGGAAAATGAAACCTCCGCCGCGTCCGGACTCGTCGATCAACTCGGCACGCAAGCCCTTCAATTCCTTGCTCATCGATTCGGGGCTCGTGTTCTCCTGAGCGCGTTCAAAGTCGAGGAGCTTCACGCCTTGCTGCGTGACGATGAAGTTGTACCGGTTTACGTCGCCATGCAAAAGTCCCAGTCCGTGTAACTTTCTGAGGGCGGCTTCGCAGACGTTGAGATCCTGGACCGAAGCGAAACGTCCCTCTAGTCTTTCCAGCAGAAAGCCCACGATGCGTCCATTCTCATGGACATGTGCGAGGAAGCGCCGGGCCAGACCGGAACCCTCGAGTAGCTGATATGCTCTTGTTTCTTGCTCGATGCGAGGCACCTCCCACTCGAATCGAGCTATTTTGGCGATCATGATGTCTGGCGACGGCGTGATTGGGAGGATCGAATGTGAGCGGGCCTCAATAGCCATCGCCGTAAGCTGTTTCGTCTTCTCCAATTTGAGGCAATCGACCTTGGTCTTGTGCCATTGACACTCAACGCCGGCGAGTGTGCGATTCGAAAAAGATGTTTTCAGGTTGCCTGTGATTTCGTCGCGTGATATGCTGGCCACAGTCCATTCTTCGTTGTAGGGAAGACATGACAGGGATGGAATGGGGAACGAGAGTGTGTCTCTATCGAATGTCCTGGGGGATATGACGAGGTACTTGACTTAGTTTCCGATTTGCAGTCGGTATTCGCTGTCAAAAGAATCGTCATCGTCCAATTCCATAGACAAGATGGTTGGCTGTGTTGACGGGTCCATAGCGTGAAGGCTAGGCGTCACCCTTGGAGTGCCAGCGGATGTTGATCTAACAAAATCTAGATGGTTGGTGAGATAATACGCCTAGAGCCAGGGCATGAGAGAAATGCTTGTCTTAGGTTGCCAGAAGTTCGCCGATTTTGAGGATGGCGGGCAGGGTAATTCCTCTTTCAAGTAACACGTCCCCTTCCTTCTACGGGAAGTGACATTCGAATGGCTGTGGTCCAGAATTTTCTTGCAGTGTCTCGATAGCCGCCGTTGTTGAACGAGATTAAGAAAGCTTCGGAAATGCCAAGGGCAAAAAAAAAAAAAGAAAGGAAAAAACCCCCATGTTTCTTTGCACAGAGAACAAAAGTCCTTCTGCCTGTCGACATCCTAGAACTCACAGGGATGAATTGGCCAACCAAAGCTCCCGGGTTGGCTCCGGGGCGCCTCAAGGACTTGGCATCACATTACTGCCAAAGCCTCCGTTCCAAGCGCGCGTCTCAGACTGTCCTACCAGAGGCCAATGTTCTACGTTGTTGCTCAACCCATGTCTCGACTGGTTGGAGAGGCAGTAGAACACAGCTCCAGACACCTGATGGCTAACCCAACGTCCAGTACTGCTCCAGGGCCAATAGAAATCGAGAACTCCAGGTCAGGACAGATATCAACTGTATCTCGTCAAGCAACGTTTGCACGAAAACAGCAGCAGGCTTTCCGTTGTGTCTGTGTCGAAACCGCGATATGTAAGGGCCGTGGCGATAGCGATTTTGCACTATTACCTACGGACATCTCTCTTTATTCGCCCACTAGGGCTCAGTTTTATCAGGAGAGGTTGCACTTGACGAGTCCTTGTAACTACTCCGAATCCCTCAACTCCTGGGTAACCAGTGATACCCCACCGGGCTCATGACACACAGCTAATCGTATACCGGAAGCGCTGCGTATCCGACTCCGGCAAGTCAAAGCCTCGTACGTCAAGAAGTTCTCCGCTCCCCATCCGAGCTTGGCTGCTTGACGAAATGCCGCTCAAGCTGCAAACATTGTCCTTTCCGAAGCCCCCGCCGCTCCAGGGTCAGTTGGCGGCTGTACACCGAGCATCAAGCACCTCACCGACGGCACGTAAATGTAACTGAATGCTGCGCTTCCTTCGCAGAACACAACTTGGTGCCGGATTTGGATGTAAATCTCATGGTCGTTAAGTCGAAAGGGAAAAGTTGCAGATATCAAAGTCCCTTGCATGAGCCTTCAGCCATTGGCCAACTGCTCCGGGAGCCTCCCTGCTTACAGCAACAACCGCATGAGGCGCCGGGGATAGCATGAGCATTTTTGACTCAAAATCTCAACAACGTATAACTACTTCCCAGTTCAAAGGCAATGTTCTTTGTGGTTCAGGAAGCAGCCAAGGAGCACTTAAACATCCGGACTATTCGGTGAAAGATGGAAGTAGTGGCTGGCGACACGGTCGAATCGGAGGCAAATAATCCGTCAGTCATCCCGATAATCCTCGGCCATATGGCAATCAAGCCAACAGCCCATGGCGAATTGACACGTCAATAAGAGAGACAATCGCTAGGACGAGGGCTCACTTTAGGCCGCCGCTCAACAAGATGCTCTGCCCCGTCAGATAGCCAGTTTTGCAGAGCATGATGACAACATTGGCACACTCCTGCGGCGTACCCAGCCTCCCAACAGGTATGTTCTTGACATCGCCGGGCGTGCCCTCGACGCGCTTCTCGTCAGGAATCATGCCCGTGTCCCCAATCATGGCCGGCGCGACATCGTTCAGCGAAATGCCGTCCTTGGCGTGCTTGGATGCCAGGTTCTTCATCATGCCCGTCAGACCGGCCTTGCTGGCGGCGTAGTGACAGCCGTTGATGCCGCCGCCAATGGCCGAGATGGACGAGACGAAGACGATGCGGCCCCAGTGCTGGGCGGCCATGTGCGGTATGGCCAGCTTACACAGGAGGAACGAGGCGCGAAGGTTGATGTTGATGGTGAAGTCGAATTCATCGAGGGAGATGTTCTCAAGATGCGGATTGGCTTTGTTGCCGAAGCCAGCCGTGCCAGCGTTGGAGACTAGTATGTCGGGGGGTTGCCCGTGCTCGGTCTTGATCTGCTCAAAGAGGTGCTCGATGGCACTAGTGGAAGACATGTCCACAACGTGGCAGGAGACGGTGGCGTCTTGAGTTGCCGCGCTCTTCAAAGCCGAAGCGAGCTCTGCGATCTTGCCGTAGGTGCGTTCGGACGAACACGTCAGGGCCAGACGAGCGCCGTTGGCGAAGAGCTCCGTGGCACAAGCTCCCCCGATGCTGCATCATGTAAGTCAAAGTCAACCAGATGAAGACCTCCCCAAACTTACCCACCAGAGGCACCTGTGACCAGGGCCAATCTGCCTCTGACTTCGTTGTCAACAGGAGCCATCTTGGAGGTACGGAGCCTGGCAGTTTCGACAGACCGCGGATTTCTTTGCAATCAACTCGGGCAAGAGACGTGTTTCCCGGTGAGCGTGATGGACTGAGTTGGATTCAGCCTTTTTATCTGCAGCATTGTATTCAGAGTCGAGAGAAATGTGCTGAATCAATGATGGGGGGGGGATTGTACTTAGGTGGTGTAAGCCGGGTTGTACCCCGCCACGAGCTGCCCCGCCCCACTCTTCCGTAGCTCTTACCCCGCCATCTCCAAATGATGGAACAGAAGAGATAAAGCCGACTTCAGATCACTGTGGTGGTTGCCTAGGCTGACAGACATGGATGAGCCGACATGTCTTCAGAAGCTGAAGAAGAGTAGTGCGTTTGCTCAATCCCTGTCCGTATTCATTTGAAATCCCTCCGGTAACGATTCAGGTGTCTCTACTATCAAACGCAAGTAAGAATCAAGGCAGGCGGCATAGCGCCAATGATGACAGTGACAACGGGGATAGAGGAAACAATAGCAGCACCAAAAGAGGCTACGGTCGGACGTCTTTTCTCTGGCTTTCCCTGTCTTTGGGACATTTGCGAAGAGAACAATCTCAAGAACAGTATGCCTTAACATGATGCCACTTGGATTGTTTGGGCTGAGGACATTTGGCTCCTGGGACAAGTGAGCACCTGATGAAATGTATCTTAAACCATTGGGCCGATGACAACTACGTAGTACACAGCAAAGACTTACTGGTTTCGGGTACATGACCCCATTTATTTTCACGGAAGTAAGCCGACTTGCTGTTGGCAAGGTCCTGCTTCCCTTCCGTAACATCAATTGCGCCTCTTGCCTCTGCAAGCGAACCGAATGAATACCCAATGGTAAAACGGAACTGAAATTTGTCAAAAGCAAAGTTGTTTGTACAATACCTTCACACGTGTTGAACGTGAGATGACCGACAGCTCTCTGTATCCGTACATGATTCACGTAACATTTAGGTAATGCATAGCCTGGAAACCCTTCGAATGAGTTGTCATGGCATAATACAGGAAGGCAGGAATTGATGATGGAAGCTCGGCGCTAACCCCTTAATGATACAGCATTATGCTAGTTAGTTATTGGCCCATGATGGGCAACAACTCCCGTCGCTTTTGCTTATCGGGCCAATAGCAGGCTTATCGTCAATTCAGCCTTGTGGCAATGTCAGGGGGGGGCCGTACTGGACGAGAACGCCACAGGTTTTTACCTCTCTTTTTCTTACAGCTGTCCTCTTCGCCAGGACAGGTAATCCACTAGAAGGTACCTTGCCGAGACCGACCCAGTTTGGGGGGAATGGCACCGAACCCAGTAGAGGACACCTTCACGAATCGTTATTGATGACCCTCGGTTGCTCCCATTCTCTGTATATCTGGGTCTCTAACTGCCTCGAGGATTCCCATTCTTTTTCTTTCTTCTTTCCCTAGCCCCCCGTCCTCTCTTTCCCCTTGGGTTTCTGATCCTCTTATATATAACATCACATTAGAGCTTCCCAGGTCTCCCTCGACGACGACAACCGGGACTCACCTAGCAGAACCCGTGTTAGCAGCACCGACGATATTTCTTGCGTCTCGGTGACACGCACCCGGCTTAAACCACAAACCACCATCAACAGCGCCATTGGGCGCAAACCATACACCATGGCGCAACGAACTTTCTCGCCCCTGGCGATAGTCCTAGGCTGCGTCTTCTTCTTTTCCGCGCACGTCTTTGCGGTTTCCGCAGTCCTCGGCATTGACCTTGGCACCGAGTACATCAAGGCCGCCCTCGTCAAACCCGGCATTCCTCTCGATATCGTCCTGACCAAGGACTCCCGCCGCAAGGAGATCTCTGCCGTTACCTTCAAGCCCCTTCAGGGAGGCCCTAAGTCTGGAGTCTACCCCGAGAGGCTTTACGGCTCCGATGCCATCGCCCTCTCCGCCCGCTTCCCTCACGATGTCTACCCCAACCTAAAGACCCTCCTGGGTCTCTCCGTCGACGACCCTATCGTCCAAGAATACGCTGCCCGACACCCGGCGCTGCAGCTCGAGAAGAACAAGGAACGCGGGACCGCTGCTTTCAAGAGCAAGGTCTTCACTGAGGAGGAGGAGGCATGGCTTGTCGAAGAGCTTCTGGCCATGGAACTACAGAGCATCCAGAAGAACGCCGAGGCTGCTGCTGGATCTGGAACCTCGATCCGCTCAATCGTCCTGACCGTCCCTCCCTACTTCACTGTTGAAGAGAAGCGCGCCATCCAGACCGCCGCTGACCTCGCCGGTCTCAAGGTTCTCAGCCTCATCAGCGACGGCCTCGCCGTTGGTCTCAATTATGCCACCTCCCGCCAGTTCCCCAACATTAACGAGGGAGGCAAGGCTGAGCACCACCTGGTCTTCGACATGGGTGCTGGCTCCACCAAGGCCACCGTTATGAAGTTCCAGGCTCGCACCGTCAAGGACATTGGCAAGTTCAACAAGACCGTACAGGAGGTTTCCGTCCTCGGCTCCGGCTGGGACAGGACTCTGGGTGGCGACGCGCTCAACTACCTCATTGTCGATGATATGGTCGCCCAGTTCGTCGAGTCCAAGGCCGCCAAGAAGATCTCTGCCGACGCCGACAAGGTCAAGGCCCACGGCCGTGCCATCGCGAAGCTGACCAAGGAGGCGGAGCGCTTGCGCCACGTCCTCAGCGCCAACCAGCAAGCCGGCGCCAGCTTCGAGGGCCTCTATGAGGATGTTAATTTCAAGTACAAGCTCACCCGCGCCGATTTCGAGAAGATGGCTGAGAGCCACGCCGCTCGGGTCGAGGCTGTCATTTTGGGCGCTCTCAAGACGGCCCAGCTTGAGCTTTCGGACCTGACCTCCGTCATCCTTCACGGTGGTGCTTCCCGCACCCCCATCGTCCAGAAGCAGCTGGAGCAGGTCGTTGGCTCCGCCGACAAGCTCCGCAGCAACGTTAACTCGGACGAGGCCGCCGTCTTTGGTGCGGCTTTCCGTGCCGCCGAACTCAGCCCCAGCTTTCGCGTCAAGGAGATTCGCATTTCCGAGGGTGGAAACTACCCTTCTGGCATGAAGTGGACCAACAACAAGAACAAGCTTCAGCACCAGCGTCTGTGGTCCGCCATCTCTCCCCAGGGCGGTGTCCCCAAGGAGGTTACCTTCACCAACCACGAAGACTTCGACGTCACCTTCTACCAGCAGATCGGCTCCGCTGAACAGGACACCAAGGTCCTGACCACCAAGAACCTGACCGCCTCGATTGAGGGGCTCAAGGAGAAGTACTCCTGCGTCGACAGCGATATCCACTTCAAGGTCGGAGTCAAGCTGAGCGGCGAGAACGGAGAAGTCGATGTCACCAAGGCCACTGTCGAGTGCGAGGCCGAAGCCCCTGAAAAAGAGGGCTTTGTCGACGGGGTCAAGAACTTGTTCGGGTTCGGAAAGAAGGACCAGAAGCCTCTAGACGGCGACGAAGGCGCTGAGTCGTCGACCACCTCACCCGAGTCTTCTGCCACTACCACGACTTCTACCAAGACCGACACGACCTCGGCCTCTTCTTCGCCCAGTCTCAGCGAGCCCACCGCTGATGACAAAGAGCCCGCCAAGAAAAAGGTGCTCGTCACCATCAACGTCGACTTCACTCTCGAGAAGGCTGGGCGACCCGATCTATCCCGCGATGATCTTCTCCATTCCAAGGACCGTCTCAAGGCATTCGAGGTTTCTGACAAGGCCCGCCGCCTGAGAGAGGAGGCCCTTAACCAGCTAGAGGGTTTCACCTACAAGGTCCGCAATCTCCTTGAAAGTGAGACGTTTGTCGCCGCCTCCACTGCCGAGGAGCGCGCCACGCTGGAGAAGAAGAACAACGAAGCGAGCGACTGGCTCTACGAGGAGGGCGCCGACGCATCACGCGATGATCTCAAGAAGAGATACAAGGATCTCCACGGCCCTGTCGTCAAGATCCAAAAGAGAATTGAGGAGGCCGATAAGCGCCCCGAACTTGTCAAGGCCCTGAAGGACGCTCTCAACTCGACCCAGACCTTTGTCGAGACCATCAAGAAGCAGATCGACGAGTATGACGAGTGGCACGCGTCCGCGTCCGCTGGGTCTTCGAGCAGCGCCTCCACCGAGACCCCCTCGGCGACCCCCTCAGGCGACTTTGGTGACCTTGAGGACGACGATAGCAGCAAGGGGCGTACAATGGATGACGTCGTCAAGGAGAAGGGCCCCGTCCCGCCACTGTACAAGCGCGAGGACGTTGACGTGGTCGATGACCTGTACGAGTCGACGTCTAAGTGGCTTAAGGAGATGGAGAAGAAGCAGGACACCCTCACCGCGACGGATGACCCCGTTCTTCTCGTCAAGGACCTCCAGGCCAAGCGGGACAAGCTCGACAAGGCTGGCATGGACCTCGCTATGAAGGGCGTCAAGAACTTTGAGGGCAAGACCAAGAAGGCCAACAAGAGCGCAAAGACCAAGAAGACAAAATCCACCACCGCCACGGCCTCCGCCTCGTCTGGCGACCCCAAGAAGGAGAAGCCCACCACGACCGTCCCGTCCCAGAGCTCGACCGCTGAGCCCGAGCCCCCCGCCGGCCGGACTGTCGAGCTCCCCGGTGGTGGGAGCTACGTCCAGTTCGGCGCCGACGGCGATACGCCGAGCGAGGCCGACATTGAGGAGATTCTTAAGAAGTTTGAGCAGTCGCGGCAGGGCGAGGGCCAGGCTGGCTCTCAGGAGGACGCGCCAGAGCACGATGAGCTCTGAGGGCCCTATCTTTGGAGTGACCAAAGAGTAGAGAGGGGAACCAGAGATGCAGACAGCTTTGGAGATTTTTGAGCATAAACCATACCTAAAGCGTTTTTTTCCGGATGAAATGAGATCGTACACAACAAGTCCAGACGGGAATTCATTCAACTCCTGCCCTGCTGTGATTGGCTTGCTGTAGTTGTAGCCCATGGGATGAGAGGCCATCGTGGCCTCAACCGTGCCAAATCTTTTTCTTTCTCTTCCTGCTGCCTAATACGGTGATCGGCCCCTGACCCCTCCACCGCAATCTTGGAGCCGAGCGTGCGACGTGATTCCGACCTTGAAGACAACGATCCCGAGCCAAGGCGACCCGGATGCCTCGAGGGAGATGAAAGCAAACACCAACCAGCCAACCAACCATCTCGCCTTCTTCCATGTTTGTATCTGTACGGGGTAACGCAGGGAAACATCACGATCAACGAGGCCAAGAGGGATACGACACATCACCGGCCATCTCCTGCTTTCTTTCTGTTTTCTTCCTTTTCTTCTTCGACCCAACGTTCTACAAAAAGAGAGCAACAATTTCTCGTCACCACCGTCCGCCCCATTCCCACGTCGGTCCCATGACCCGATGATGCCACGATGTCACCTCCCCTCTCTCTTCGCTACGGTCAACCACTCCCCGAGCTCCCCAAGACTTACGTACCAATACAACCAATATAGATAAAATAAAAAGGAGTAAATCGATATCTCCATCTATCTTGGGCGTGTCCGGTCATCCCATTTCTCCACCGTGACACGATCAGCACCGCCCTTCCCGGCCGGCAACATGCACATATACATGACCACCCCTTTCTAATTCCCTCGCCAACGTGTCGTACTTATCTCGTGTCCCTCTGTCGGGGAAGGGGGAGAGGAACCCGCGCTTCCGGGCCGGTCAGCTTCGTTCGTGATGCAGAAAAGCAGCCCGCAGCACCCTCGGCCGATTCTCTCTCCTTCCTCTCCTTTCCCCATCGCATACTATTTTATTTTCTGGGGGGGGGGGGGGTGATGAAGGAAAAAGGGCCCCCGTAGAATCCCGCAAAGTGTCACATGTTGCAATCGCTCAACCAACCAACCAACCTCTCCGGCTGCGTCCCCTTGTTTTTGATATCTATCGTACGTAGTAGTTTGCCAGCTAGCCCACCTAAATCGCCTCATCACAGCTCATGATACTGCGTATCACGACGGCGAGGGCACGCTTGTTGTGTGTCCGTCTTTCTCTCTTTCTCTTCCGGTGTACGTACGGAGTACGGCGAGACCCTCGTGACGATTACGCATCCCAGCCCGATAGAACAACACTGCATCGCCCGCTCGCCCGCCCGCCCTCGCTTGGTCCTTCTCGCAGCTTCTCTCTCGTCCCACTCCCGCCCAGAACGACTAAACCCGTGACCAACAGCTCGGTAAGCTCAGCCCGTCGGCTTGCTTCCCGCCGCGTCCAAGGCTTCCCCCCTCCCCGCGGGTATCTGCACCGGGACAAGAGCTTCCGCCAGATCCGCCGCGAGTGACACATGGCTGTTCCAGGCACCAACAGACAACAACAAAGGGGAGAGGAAAGAGGGAGAGACAAACAACGTGTCGCTGCTGCTGCGATACCGCTCATGCTGGCCAGCAGCAACACAGGGTTTCCGTGCGAAACAAACAATCTTGACGAACTTTGTCGTCATTTCGGTTCTTGATCTGGACTGAGATCCCGCTTAACGACAATGAAGCAAGTAGGGCTGCCGGGCAAGACGGAAGGGGAAAAGGATATATAGAGGTGATCTTATCCGACCTCTCCATGATCGAAAAGACCATCTCGGACATCCGCATTTAGATCGAGGCAACCATCAAACCCCAATTTCAGTCGTGAACTTCAGTAAACATTTGTCAACATGCTCCCTTCCCTCCTCGTACCGCTGCTCTGGTTGGCAATGGCGTACGCCATCCCGACTGGCCCTACAACATCCGGGCCTGCGCCCGGCACTCTCCAGCGCAGTACCCTTACGGTACCCGTCCGCGCCAACCCGGACTACGTCTCGGACGGGGCCGCTCTCACAGCCGTCTATGAGAGGTGGAACATGCCCGTCCCGGACGCCCTTGCGAAACACACGCTGACCCGGCGCTCTGGATACGGGTGCAAGTCCCCCCTAATCCCCTGCTCATATTTGTAGAAGCATCCCCAAGAAGGATTCTGAAGCTGACTGAAGTTTGTTCGCTTTTCAGCCTCCATCGTGGCGTCTAGGAGCACGAGCAGTTACTGGCTGACCGACATCTTCGTCGGGAACATCGAAAACCCCCAAAAGATACCAGTCATCATCGACACGGCCACTTNCCCCCCCCCCCCCCCCTCCCCTTAGAAGCCATCGGCATACTCTGGCAGAGCTTGAAACTCACATGAACAACAGCTGGCTGATGACTACTGACACCCAGTTTGGCGACAAGGCGCCCAACGGTGTGCCGACGCTATACGACCCCTCAAAGTCGACAACGAGCCTGGAAATACCCGGTGCTACTTGGTCATCTTCATACGGTCCGTCCATTCTCAGCGGCCACGGTCCTATTGAAGCGACTGACCACCCCACCATAGCGGATGGTGTCACCAATTCGGGCAAGGTGTACTTGGACACTGTCCGCTTCGGCCTCCTGACAGATAACCACCGCTTCAACATCTTCAACGCTACAGTCCAGTCTGTCGTAAAAGTTGACCAACGTTGGGCGGTTGAGCCCAAGGTCAGTGGCGTGCTGGGACTTGCAAAAAACCGCCCATCAAGCGTCCAACCAAGAATGTCATCCATGCTCGACCGTCTCAAGCCGGAGCTGCATTATGAATGGATTGGCATCGACCTGCGGCACAACTCGGACAAGGGCTTCTTCTCCTTTGGGTACTCAATGGGAACCGCCGACATTAACGAAAAGCCCATGGATGACGACGGCGACTGGAGTTTCCTGGTAAACAAAACTCGCCTGAGTACCATGAGTGGCGGAGTGTGGTATAAATATGCGCAGCCTTTCGTTGCAACCGTCGACACAGGCAGCAGCTTCTTGCTGCTTCCATCATCACTGGTAGTCAAGTACTACTCTGAGATTCCCGACTCGGCTTTTGACCCAGACCTGCAACACTACATCTTTCCGTGCTCCTTGGCATCTGGGATCCCCGACTTCCAGTTCATAACTGCAGGCGGGTATGTTGGGACCGTTCCGAGGGACCACATCAACCTCGGACCCGTACCCGGCAACACCGAAAAATGCTATGGCGGCATCCAAAAAAGTACCGACAGCCAACGTGCCATATTCGGTGGGGTGGCGCTCAAGAACATGTATGTTCAGCTGAATTATGGCACACAAGGCAGTTATGTCGGCTTTGGCGACAAGGGGTCCCTCGATGTGTGCTCGACGACATCGGCCTGTGACACGTAAGGAAAGGCCGGGATTCGATTTGGCCAGGGA
This sequence comes from Colletotrichum lentis, assembly GCA_003386485.1. Lineage (NCBI taxonomy): Eukaryota > Fungi > Ascomycota > Sordariomycetes > Glomerellales > Glomerellaceae > Colletotrichum > Colletotrichum lentis. Next base: position 2,034,439 of record NWBT01000050.1, read on the forward strand.
ACTCGAAGATCCAAAAGTGTAAGCAGACGACGGATTGTTGGTTCCAGATATCCTGAGGCACTGTAGCTGTTAGTTTCAAATTACTGACACAAGGATCGTTCCACCCGAGCTGTTGCGATGTCTTACTCTCCGAGTTTGCGCATATGTGAGGGGAAAAGATCATCATCTGAATTTCTCGCACAAGACCCTCAGACACCTTGAACCTAAAACATTGCTCTGTGACCGGACACTATTGCAGCCTTGCAACGAAGCTAACACTCCTCGAGCGTTTCCCGTTGCTCAAAAAGAATCAGATATGAATTTCCACTTCGTTCTTTGATATATACAGAGGTAGCACATCTTCGGTCCTGGACATGACATGAATGACCAGATGGTATCAGTCCGGCGAGGACGATCCACTCATGCAAGCTATAAACTCCACTGACTTGGTGATAAAAAAAGAAAATAACCGCGTAACCGATCAGGCTAGCGAACGAAGAGGAACCAACTGCAAAAGATATCGCGGTGAATCAGGAGTTCATGGTTCTAACGCCCGAAAGAGCAGCTCTGCGGCGGGAGTAGCGAGCGACATTCCATGCCGTGATGCGATGTTGGGCATGAGCCTATGCCAAGAGCTACCTGGAAAACCAACAGAAATGCCATTTCTGTGTAAAAAGCTCGGGAATCCAACGTTGCCGACAAGGACCAGCGGGGCCGTGAAATCGCAGATTGCCGGTATATGCGAGATGGAGTCGAGCAAGTATAAAGAGTCTGGTGTTGCGATCTATTCAGAGGCGCCTGGTCTCATGCCTGTTCGCGGTCGCCGTCTGAAGTAGCAGGAACGAGGAACAGTCAGCATTTCTCGTGGCCTCATATAACAGATGACTGCAATGGCTTGCTTGGAGCGGGCGGTCATGTTGGAGAAACAGAGAAAATCAGGCGAGACGTGGTAATATGGGTATTGTGCGGGTTGGAAGTGTCAAATGCAGCGATTCAGTGTCGGGGTGGGTGGTCGTCAAGGTCATCCTTGCCGACGAAATGGTATTCACCTTCGCTAGCAGTAGGCGTGGGCGGCATGTTGGCCGAAGACGGGGCATGAGGCTGGTTTTGACGCGCCGTACCTGGTCGTGACCTGGCCATCTCCTGGGCTTCCTTGGAAAACGTGGGCGCGGCAGCGCCAGCAGTGACCGGCTCGCTGGTGGATGTTTGCTTGTTGACGGCGTTGTTCTTCAACCGCTCTTCCATTTCGCGAATGCGACGCTCAAGAGCCTCCAGCTCGCTTGTCTGACTCTGGACGATTTGCTTTCTGTGGGCGGGGCTGGTCAGCAACTGGCAGCGTGGCTTCGGGCATGACAACGCGAGTGGATAGTCCGGGTGAAGGGTGCGGAGACTGCATCGCGGGATTGCATACCGTTGGTCAAGCTTCCCGTCGAAGTCGGTGACGGGATCGTCAAGGCGGAAGATGTCGGCAAGCTCTTGGGAGAAAGAGCGAGCGATGGTGCTGAGCGGGAGAAGTCAGCATGACAGCTCGGAGAGACGGTGTCAACCTGGATCAAGCAAGCGGTACGAACGATTGAGGGCGACGGCCGTTGGGCTGCCAGTCGTGATCGAGTTCAGCGTCAGTCATGTTCTGTGCCATTTCGTCGGTTGTTCCGTCGGTTGAGGAGGCAGATAGCGGGTTGGGGAGTTCGTGGTGTAGTTAGGAGGAAAGACGGCGCGCAATCAGGAACTGGAGACGGCCGAGTTCGTGGTCGACCAAAAGGGAGGATGATCAGCAGCTAGCGGTGGACAGTATCGACAGGGTTTGCTTGTCAGAACCAAGGTCTTAAACCCGAGAGCAGGCGGGTAACAATATGCGGCAGAGAGCGACGATGGCTATGTAGGTAGAGGCAACGCTGTGAGAGCAAGCGGGAAGACGTGGGGAAACGATGCTGCTTTGTCGCCAAAGGAGAGATCGAGTAGTCAGACAGTGAAGAATGGGGTATAACTGTCGCGCCTCGGAGGAAAAAAGAGGATGGCAGTGGGCGAGTATTTGTTTCGTCTGTAATCGGCAGGGAAAAGGGGATCGCTGATGGTGGGAGTGGTGGAGGTCACAGGTGGGAAGGGGGGGGAGGGAGCGGAGCAAGGAAGACAGGCCGGGATGAGAAGACCGGAGGAGGGTTTGGAATGCGGGATGGACTTGAGGTTTTGTAAGGCCGAGAGAACAACTTTGGAACACGAACGAGAACAAGAAGAACAAGAAGAACAAGAACAAGAAGAAGTAGAGGAGGTGGAGGAGGAGCCGATGGTGGTCAAGAGGAAGAGGGCGAACTGGGTCACGGTCTACTATGTAGACACCAACGAGGCCAAGACAGTGCCAGGTTGGGAAGAAAAAAAAGGACTGAGCAGGAGAAGGGCAGAAGAGCAAGATCCAAGACATAGGTGCCTGACATCAGGGCCAGTTGGTGCACATCACTTGTCACTTGGGTCGCCGAGTTGGAGATCACAGGCCGGGAAGGGCAAAGGGCCAGGTACGGCGCACACAGTGAGGAGGGGCTCGGCCTGGAGACGGTGTACCCGATGCCACCTGCGGTCGAGTCTATTTAAGGGAAGAAGATAGATACCTTACCTACCTAGTAGGTAGGTCGGTCGGTACCTTAGGTACCTACCTTAGGTAGGCAGGAAGTTTTCCCACAACTACAGCAACAGTATCATCTCCATCTTCCCCTCCTCCTCCGCCTCCTCTTCTTCCACCTTCAGTTGAATTGCGGCAACAAGGCAGGAGAGGAGCAGTTTGCGATTGCCTCGGGCGGAAAGACACCAAGTCGGCGCCCCGCCCGTGGGCTGCAGGAAATCATGTACCTTGGGTCCAGCGGTGGAGCGTGCAATTACCAGGTTGCCATCTGTAATCAGCTGCGAAGGGAAAGGCCTCGAGACCCAGTCAATTGGCCGCAGAAGGAGCGTTCATGCGACCGGACCGGGACAGGCGATCCAAATCTAAAAAGCACTGCATGTGAAGTGAGTGTTGCCGGTGGCCGTGGCCGAGTGCCAGGTGGGCAGAGTAGCCCACATGCAAGTGCATAAACCAGCCCTTCTGACACAGACTGAGAGGGCCTTGGGGCATGAAATGGAGGGGGGCGCGTTTGAGACCATGTATCCAACGCGCGACCACTGACATTTTTGAACACACTGGTGGTGGTGGCGCTGGTGCTTACGCCGACGGCCACTTACTTCCAACTGCACTCGACGCTAAATAAAAGGCCGCTTTGCTACATGGAAAGACAGGCAACGCTGGAAGTCTTCCCGCTGATGGTGCCTATGTGCATGTGGAGGGACACCATGCATCTGCATCTGCACCTGCACCTGTATCTATACACCAGCATCTGCCTACGGCCAAAGGGTGCCTTACCTCGGATTAATAGGCTTGACTGGCCCCAAGGCTCCTCAACCACTCAACGGATACCTGACGACATCAAGTGGAAGCCAACTTCCCTCCTTCCACGTGCTTATCTGAAATTGGGCCCTAGAACACCTCCAGCACACCAACACCTGTCGCTACGACCAAGGCGGCATAGTCGATCTCGGAACTACCTACTGTGCGGATACGTACCTGGTTAACCAGCCATTGCATTAGTGCACACACCACAATGGGCATCGCGAGCTCACTCGGCTCCTCCACCCCCTCCCGCCTCACGAACTGTTCTGCGCGCGCTTCTTTCCGCTCATTCATCCCACCCCATCCCACAATTGACCAATAACTCACCTCGACATGCCTTGGACCCCTTCCCATGCCACCACGTTCCTCCATCATGCCGGCAAATTACGCTTTTTGCAGATGTCCTCGCACTCGAAACGAACCAAGAGATCCGGCCCGTCCTGTCGTTCACTAATTACCCCCCTCAACGGGCAGCCGTGTCTTGCTCAACATTGGCATATGGCCCGTCGTCTCTCCGTCCTGTCATTCGTCGGTAACCACATGACGTTCACGTATGGCTTGTAGCCGCATCATGTGCCGTTCCTTTGTTCGAACGAGACCCTGAATTTCCCCCTGTCCGACCTCGTCACTCACCCATCGGTTTGTCCCGTTCCTCGACAGTTTGAGAAGAATCGATGCACGCGAACTGCGCTACAAGTCGCTTCTCTCATTGTCGACCATCCAAAATGGAACTCCCTGTATCCGTATCCGTACGAGAAACGAAAAGGGGCCATCTCGCGACAGTGCCAATTTCAACATGACATCAAATTTCGGACTGCCCTAATCAATTTGACTTCCTGGTCAAACACCCCAAACTTGCCAAAGCGCCTGGGAAGTCCCGCCGCAGTGCCCAGCCGCCAGCGATATGTTTAATCTCGCCAATCCGAACCACTCCCGAATCCTCTTCCGAGTCTGCAGGCCTCATTCATGCTGTGTTCGACACTTCGGGCGCCGGGCTTGGGCCCCGGGCGACAACCGCCGCACCCGGTCCCGTCCTTGCGCCTTGAAGCTCGTTCCGTTTCTTTCTCTCGAGTCCGCTCAAACGGAACCATGGACGGCATCGTGGTGATTGTAAGGTTGCAGCACACAGGTGGTACGCCAGAAGATCAGCAATGACGCAAGTACCCATCACCGTGCTGCCAACGCCTCCGTTGAACAGCCACCGCGAGCAATTCCAGAAGCGAGTGACAGATTAACTGCCTCTACTTCTCTGCACAGGAAATATTATTACGTGACCACCATTGAATTACTCCTCAGGTGAGAAGACGGTGTCCAACGCCAGGCGCACACCGCAAAAATATGATCCTGCTCAGTCACAGTCAACATGCCTTCTCTTCATGCAGTAGCTTCTATGCTGCTTAGTCTACGGATACTGCCATAGCCATTTGAAGCTTCAGGAGCCACGGCTCGTGACCGTCGTGTTGCAGTTTGTGAGTTTCGTGAAGTGAAAACTCTGGATGGATTGGTAGCTCGGACGACCCAAGTCATCGTGCTCCTCAAACGTCAGCCTTTCGCACGAATCTGACATGAATGCCAAGACCCGAGGCACCTCGTTGTTCTTTTGTCGCCCGCACTTCGCAAGAAGTGGGAAACGGGAAGCGAAGTGATGGTGACCTGTGCGTCACAGCCCTATGTGGTCTCGGATCTAGCTGGCCTTCGGATTCAAATAGAGTTCTGCGCCTTGGGCTGGTGAAAGTCGCCTTGCTGCTGCTGCTGCTGCTGCTGCTGCTTCTGCCAGAAAAGCGTTCAACCTACTTTGCGGCGACTGGAAAATTGGATCACTCAAGCACCGATGGTCTTAGGCATCAAAGCGACTAGCATGGCGGTACCAACCAGTATCCCCAGTTGGTCGAGGACCTTGTGCTGTGACAACCGTCGTGGCCCGCTGGCTGGCTAGCACGGTAAAGTTACTGGCTCGATTGTCGGCGGGTCTGGACAAGCCCACGCTCCCAAATACGCATAAAAAATGTTCCCGCTCAGAGGTATGACGTCTGTGGTTTCCAAGCACTGCAGTATGGGCAACTTGCACAGGTAGCGAGATGGTTGGGGCCAATATCATAGGGACGTCAGGACGTGATCATGGTCTATTTGACGACACGGCAGATGTACGTATCAACTCCGTTCCATTTGCGATGCTAAGCAAATCCGATCCCTAAGGCCAAAGGTATAATGCTTCATCGAGCATCTGTACAGCCTCCTGACTAGGCAGATATGACCAATCCGTCCTTTGATCCCCTTTGCTTTTTGTTTGTCGTCACGCGTACCAAGTTCATGGCTTAGTCAGTACCACCGACGGCACGGGCTGGTTGTGCGTCAGTTTATTTATGTCTTATTCAGGACGGGTTTCATTGACGCAGGTCATGGGCCACAACGTACTGTAGATCTTCATCTTGCTGTGCTGGACAATGGGCTTAATGATGCCCTTCTCCTCGAGGTCGGCGAGACATCTCCGGGCGAGGGAGCCGTTGATCTTGAGACGGTCGACCAGGACGGCAACGGTCACCAGGCGGTAGGACTGAACATCCTTGTAGAGCTTGTCGGAGGTGGTCTTGTCGAGGATGACGGCGTGCTGGGCCTTGTCCTTGACCTTTCCCTTGGACCTGGAGACAGGGTAAGTCAGGTGCGATTGATGGTAGGGATAATGCGTCGTTCGAGGCACAATGATGGACCGGTGTTCTCGTTCTCATGTGTTCTCTCTCGAGCGCAACAGAGTTTATACATACCACTATCACGAACGCACAAGTCAGCAGACGATTTCAAAACACGCGCTAGAAACACGTAGAGGGGAACTCAGTTGCAACGAACCTTCTTCTTTTGCTTCTTAGCTCCTGCAGCTGGCGCCTTCACCATCAAACAAGTCAGCATAAACAATTCGCCAAAGTCGCGATCTTTCGCGCGCACACACAGAGGAGAGGGCGTCTCGCGGGGCGTACCATTTTGTCTGATTTGTGATGTCGTCGGTCGGAATTCAACAGGCACCAAGGTCGTCGGGGAGTAGAGGAATTTCAATTGTATCGAGGTTGCGGAAAAGAGGTGCCACTTCTGACCACCCCTCCTGGCCGCCCCTTCGGCTGCCCGAGGGCAGGAACCCTCGCCGCAGTGGATCCACCTGCGACTTTTAATGCGCTCTGATTGGCTCGAATTCATACCACAACACTGGAAAAATTATTTCGCTCGCTGGTGAAAGACTGTTTGGCTTGCTGGAGCCGGCCACAAAGCCCTGGGCTCCTCCTCACCAAAGCAGAACCGAGTAGGAAAATCGAAACCCACTCTGCGGCCGTCCCTTTCGCACTTGGACAACTTCAACCCACGACCACCACATTTTCCCACTCAAGCTTCTCGACTTTCCTTCCCTCCCTCCCCAAAGGTTACTAACCCCCCAAGGTCGAGCGAAAATGTCTGACGGCGGCGATATCGAGGTTGAGAACGTGGGCTCCTACGATGTCCTCCCCAAGGACGTCGTCAAGGAGGTCGGCAACGTCAAGCTTTTCAACAAGTGGGATTACGATGTTGAGGTCCGGGACATCTCTTTGACGTGAGTCCCCCCCTCTCTCTGCTGCACCCTCTCCAAGGACTTGCCGAAAAGAAAATCGCCCTGCGCGCGGAACACGAATTCGAGAGAAAGAGGAGGGATAACGACGAAGAGTCGCGAATTGGAATTGGACATTGATTGGGACACGCAACCGGACACAACATACACGCACACACTCGCACACTTGGACAAGCACAAGAACACGATGAAGATCAAGAAGAAAAAAAACAAGTCAGAGGCTAATCGCAAACCGATTTGAACAGTGACTACATCTCCCTCCGCAACCCCGTCTATGTCACTCACTCCGCTGGCCGCTATGCCGTCAAGCGCTTCCGCAAGGCCAACTGCCCCATCATTGAGCGTCTCACCAACTCGCTCATGATGCACGGCCGCAACAACGGAAAGAAGCTCATGGCTGTCCGCATCGTTGCCCACGCCTTCGAGATCGTACGTCACCCCACGCAAGAAGCGATACATCCCCCCGCAAACCCCCTACACAAGGGAACTCGACAGGAGATAACAATTGGGACTAACACTCGACGCAGATCCACCTGATGACCGACCAAAACCCCATCCAGATCGCCGTCGACGCCATCGTCAACTGCGGTCCCCGCGAAGACTCTACCCGTATTGGTTCCGCCGGTACCGTCCGTCGCCAGGCCGTCGATGTCTCTCCCCTGCGCCGCGTCAACCAGGCCATCTCCCTCCTCACCACCGGTGCCCGCGAGGCCTCTTTCCGCAACGTCAAGTCTATCGCCGAGTGCTTGGCTGAGGAGCTGATCAACGCCGCCAAGGGCAGCAGCAACTCGTACGCCATCAAGAAGAAGGACGAGCTGGAGCGTGTCGCCAAGTCCAACCGGTAAAGGGCTCATCTTCTTTCCACAAGTCACGTGGCTACGACGACTCTGTTGGCTGGGAACTTTGTGCTGTGCTTGGGGAGAGCTGTGGAATACATCGTCTCTTTCCCATCACGCTTTGGAGATTATGGGAGGTGAGACCTGTTGAGAAGACGGGTCGCCATCTCCCTTGAGACGTCAAAAAACTGCTTTTTGGGGGACAAATCAACGGAGGCGTGGTATTACATAACAGGGCAAAATCAACGTCTTTTTTCTTCATCGTCTCTCCGAAAAGAAAAAGAAAGCCGGTGTTTTTATGCGCTGACCTACATTGCATTTGCGCGTTCGGGATATGGGGAACGCGGCTACGGCATCTTGTCTCTTAAACGGCTTCTAAGGGTGGTTTTTCCAATAAAAAGCCAAAGCTCGTCAGAGCAAATGATCAATACCCTCCGCGTTCCCCCTATCGGTGTGTCTTGTGTCTTGTCGAGGGTAACATCACCATCCATCCTCCTTATCCCGCCCGCATGAGGCCTATCTACCAGGGTCGGCGGCAAGCGCCTGCTATGTGACAGACATGACAATGATCATAGACCCCACCTTTGGGGAATAGAACCCGCCTCAATTCAACGCTGCTTGGTGGTCGCTTTCACATGTCCGGCATCCCAGGTCAATGTGCTCAGTTGGTACAACTCGTGGGCTCTTCAGCCTTTTGTGACATCAACACACTCATAACGGGATCTTGGTGAATATCTATTATGATTGACAAGAGCTAGAAGGGGAATAATGGGGACCGTGGTCCAATAAGAAACAAACCGCCGTGGGAAATCGTTAAGTCATGAAGATCCCCAAGCCGGCCAACAGGCCCGGCGTCAAACCAAGTCGAGGGCAACCCCCGACCCCTCATCACATACCCCCCCTTTCTTTTTGTTTCATTCTTCTTCCCCAGGCTGTTGTCCAGTCCCATCATTCATTCCTCCGTTACACCTCAGAGGATGGGTGTCCCCTCTCCGACATCCAACCGCAAGAACATGCCCTTGTGCTCAATGCCCTCCTCCCACCATGTCCCCATGCCCTCGTCGACCTGGAACCCGAACTTCTCCCAGACGCCCACGACGGCGGCCTGCGCGTGCACGCACACGAGGCCCTTCCACTTGGGTACCTCCTCGGCGCTCGCGGCGCCGATCTGCTCGAGGCCCATCTCCTTGATGCTGGGGTCGAAGTAGCTCGGATGCGCCCGCAGCCATGCGAGCGCCGTCGTCACCAGCAGCCTCGCGATTCGGTGGCCTCTAAACTCCCGGACCACGGCCAGCCGGCCAAGCTTGACGTAAGGCTCCTTGCCGTCGTGCAGTTCCGTCGCGCGATCCGGCGCGAAGACCTTGATCGCGGACAGCCGCCTCTCACCGCCAACGTGCTCCGCGGCCGTCTCGGTCTGCCCGTTGACCGGGCTCGCAATCGCCTTCGCCTTTGCCTTCTCGTGGGCCACCGGCGCGGAATCAGTCCCCTCGGCGTCCATGCCATCCTTGAGCACGCCGTCCCAGTAGACACCGCCGTTCTTGGGGTGCGGGGCGTGGGGGAAGGGCACGAGGCGGATGGTACCGATGGGGGTGCTGCGGGTGCTACTGCGGCGGGGCTTGACGATGTTGCCGGCGGCGTCGATTACCTCCTGCTCGACGACCTTGTTGACGGACGCGTATGCAACCCAATGACAGGCGCGGCTGTCGTCGGCGTCGAACTCGTTCTCGGCAGGCACCTTCTGCTCCTCAACGAAGACGGCCTCGCGCACCTCCATGGCGTCGCAGAACTCCTTGGGGATCGCCGCCGGCTGCTCATCATGCGGCACGCCCCGAATATAGGCGTCTAGCCCGGTCGGCTCGAGGAGGGAGACGAAAGGTGTTCCCATGGTGGAGAGTAGTGGGCGTTGTGGCTGATGTTTTTATTCTTTGAGACGGCACGTAATGGGATGAAGAGTATGTGCTGTAGAAGTTCGATGCTCATCCGAGTGTGTCAGAGTCCGTTTGAGGTAGGTAGGATGAAGTCGGAAAAAACCAAATGTTCATTCGATATTCTTAACTTCGAGGGGGCATCGGATATGAGGAACAAAAGAGCATAAATCTCGAGCTGTCGAGCTGTCGAGAGGCTGCAAGCTGGTGGTCTCATGCAGGGAAGCCATGAGAGGTTCGGGCAGGTACTAGGGTAGGAAGGTACTTAGTGTACCTAAGGGTAAGGGTACGTGCTCTCTTACGCGGGAACGTACGGAGTATGTACGGGCAGAAACAGCACGTCTTTCACAAACGTGGTGGGGAAAACGGGGAACAGGCACCGCCACCCACTTCGGGGGCCCGGTCGTCATCTGGCATGGTCGGTCGGGTTTGTATATCGCCTGTCCCCTGACCACCATTCCACGTCCCGCGACGCATCCAGATGTTCAAAGAAGAGGGTTGACGCCGCGACGGATGCCTGTCAACCCTTACAACAACTTCTAGCCCCCCCAAGAAAAGGAAAAAGCCGCAACATGACGTTTGTGGGCGCCCCTCCCCTGTCTCCCGGGTGGCGTTACCAGCCCGCCGACCAACGGGTGTATGGGTACTCCTTGGGACCGGCCCCCGGCATTTTGGATGGACACTTTGACGTCTTTCCGGCATCCTGCATCGCTTTCAGGGTGACCCATTTCGCGTGTCCTCTCGGCTCATGCTGGATCGCGTGGGTGCTATTGGGCAAGGCATCAAGATCGGCGGTGAGGCATCCTACTATGTAAGTGCTCCGGCGCGGCTTGGACAAAACGGCGGCCGGCGAGGATAGTAACCCCATCGCCGCTGCTTTGGCTGCGTGGCCATGTTGCGTCGGCGGCACAGCATTTGAGGGGCAGCTTAGCAGAAGGTTCTGGCAGTTACCTCCTAATTTCAGACCAAGCCGATCTGCAACACGTTGTGTTCATTAACGAGCACTTTGTCTCAAGGTTGACAGTCCTCGCAGAGTCACCTAGGTACTTATCGTGTCGTTTTTCAGGCTAGAAAGGAGGCCTTTTTGCCTGATTCTTATGCGACGGCCAAGCAGAGAAGAACCACTGCCGGCACCTTATTATACTGGGGTAATCGGGTACGCAGGAGATTTCTTCGGGGTCGGCTCCGACAAGCCTGGCACACAGTTCTTGGGCGCAGAGGGTCTATCCCACAGTCCAGGTAAGAGTGGCTGAATTTCATACCGATACGGAATTCCGACAGCAAGCAACATTCCTCGGGTTGGAGATAAGGTAGGGCCCTATTTTGCCGTTCAGAGACGAACAGCACACTGTGTTGTTGTCAGACGCATTGACATTGCGGGCCAGGCAAGGCAGCTTCTGCATCGATGGTAATGTGTATTGCACAGATCACCAGAATCTGCCTCAGTACGTGGATTGGTCTGTCAGGATTGGTTGGCGGAGCATTCCCAGATCAAGTCTTCTACATCAAGAACTCGTAAGTAAAGATAGGTGACGGCAGCTTCGCGTGCGCCTCGTTCTGTTTTCATTGACATTTGCGAGTACAACATAGTGAGACCCCAGGTGTTGCGTTGTCCTCTAGGTATATTGCATACACGTCCTATGCGCGCCCTGCAGACTGGAAGTCCCCCGCCCAAGAACGGATCGGACAAAGCATGTTTAATTTTCGGAAACTCTCGTTCGTTCGACCTCTGACGCCCGGCTCGGCTCGGTTCGACTGGTTTGATATCGAATTTATGCGGTGACCTCGACGCTCTGCTCGACGCCGTCGGCGCTGCCAGAGTTGACCTTCTTGCCCGTCTTAGCAATGGTCTGAAGGACCTTCTCGTACGGCAGGCTCTCCTCAGCGACGACGGTGGCGGTCTGGCTCTCGAGAGAGACCTCGTAGGACTTGACACCTGCGCAAACATGTTGAGTTAGTAGTTGTTTCCCTCCCCCAACGTTTTGGTATACGGTGTCCATGAAGCGTTTGGTTTCGGTCGTCCCGACTGCCGATCACCTCCTTCTTCCTATGGTGCAGGAGCGACAGGGTGGGCTGGCGCGGCGGAGACAAACCGACGAGGTAGGGGAGGAGGATAGGGGATTTTGACGTACCGTCAAGCTTCTTCAGAACACGGTCGACGGCACCGGAGCAGCCGCCGCAGCTCATGCTGACGTTGAACTTGTAAGTGTGCTCAGACATGTTTGGCGATGTGTGTTGTGCGTCTTTGGAAGTCGGCGTTGGGGTTGGCTTGTGTGAAGGTGGGAGAGTTGGCGTTACGGCGTTGTTGGCGGGGTAGAACAATAAAAGGCGGGGCAGCGATCTCCAGCGTGTGTTTTTTTAGAGAGTCGAGAGCGATGTTCTGTTCCGAGGTCCCACTTAGATGGAAGGGTCGTGGTCGTTCAGCAAAATGCGAATCACGGTATTAATCGAACGAGAAGTAGACGGGAAAGGGGGTATCTTGAATGGGGAAGCAGTGAGAAAGTAAACGGTTTGAGGAGACGAGCTCGGAAGTTGGTTATATATCTGTCCCAAACAGACAGACGCCGACACGTCCATTATTAATTCGGGTGCCCAAGGAATAGGTAATCACAGCGCTCCGGCCACGGATGGCGCAAGAGCTCCTTCCCGCTAAGTTATTTAATCAAAGTAGCGCCCAATCGGCCGCCATCCCTCCGAGGGTCTCCGTTTCTGAAACTTGCTCACCTCAACACCCTTCCCTGAGCTCACCTCCTGGAAACCTGGCGGAGAATGAGACCAAGGATGGACTCGAAGGGCACGGTCAGTAGGTACATGTACAGGTGCAGATGTGCAGGGGACACAGACCATCTTTACCAACGTAAGGTAGGTAGATAGGTAGGGAGTGAAAGAGGCCGCGATCAGCAATGAATGGGTTGCTGTTTTGGCATTTCGCAGCGGGCAGGCGGACAACGATCTAGTCATTACGGGCGTCGCAGACTACTAGCAGTGGCGAAGGCGATGCTGGCGGTGCTAGAGATACTGGCTTGTGGTGTGCACTCTAACTCTACTCTCTCTTCCTGAATCCCCTGAAACGGACCGTACGGAGTAAGTATCCGTACTGGTGAGCACATTTCATTTAGAGGCTGTTGGACGCCATGCCCTCCCTACCTACTAGACAGGAGGCCACCCGAGCCCGGGATCAACGTCACCTCCCGCTGTACAGAGTACTTTCCCCAGCGTCAGCCGCATTGTCTGGTTTTGACCATGGTTGTTGCTACGTGCGGCTGAACCCGCCTGTTTGTTGGCAAAGGTCCAGGGTCTGTTTGGGCTTGCACATCTTGATGATAGGCATTTAGCAAACGTACATCACGCATGTCGAGATCCAGGGCATATTGCACAGTCATCAGCCTTCATAGCTTCAGAGAGTCCGTGATGAATGCCCCCACGTGCACGAACGAATGCCGTGAAATGGTGCAGCAACATACATATATATGCATGTCCTTGGAAAACCTCAAATCTATCTACTGCGGCTGGTGCCCGCCACGCTGCTGTCGTGCCTGGCCATCACCAATGTCCTCATCAGAGTCAATCAGGCTAGGCATCTCATCGTCTCCCGCGTTCGAGTGCTCGTCGCTTTCCCCAGTCGGCTCCGCCGGCCATCCGCCGGGTATCATAGACGCTAGCATATCCGCGAGCCGCTGGACCACGCCGGCCGAGGGGAGCTGACGTCCGTCGCCCTCAAGCCCATCATCGTCCCCGTCGCTGAAGGCGCCCTCCCACGCGTCCCCAAAGTCATCTCCTGCGTCGTCATCCTCCGGGAATGCACCCATCATGGCACCCATGACACCCGCCCCTCCCATTGCGCCCATGTCCGCGGCACCCCGGGCTCCGGCTCCTGCCCCACCTCCTCGCGCCGCGGCTCTTTCTTGCTGTCTCCGGAGCAGGTTCATGAGCGCGCGCTCTTGAGCAAACATTCCTTCTTCACCGTGCTCACCGCCTTGCCGCCAGGGCATCTGGACGCCCTGGCTCGTAAAGATGTTCTCTTCCTTTGGCGGTGGGAGAGGGTCAAAAGCGTAGTTGGGTTCCCGCGCGAGCATCGCTCTTGGAATGCCGCTTAGCAGACTTGGGGTGTCTTCCAACCAAGTCCACCTGGCTGTGCGATTGTCTGCCGGCATATCTTCCGGGAGGGCCTGGCTGGGCTTCTGCGCCATCTTGACAGCCTCCACGAGCAAGTCAATGGCCTGCGTGTTGTTCCAGATATCCTTGGCCTGGTGGATGTAGAGATTCGTCCAGAACTCGCGCTCGTTGGTGTCGGGTCGCACACCCCACAAGGGAGGCGGCGCTTCCACGTTCAACGCCTGGAAGAGGGCGCAGTAGAGCCACGGCAACCGCTCCATGCCCGCCACGGCCGCAATCTTTGCTCCGTCCGTGTCGCCCACCTGCAGCTTCGCGAGAACGAGCGTCTGCTTGAGGTACGTATCATCCGTCTCGTCCGACACAAACTCGTGCGTGTTCATGAAATCGATGAGCCACTGCGCTTGACGTGCGCGGATTGCCAGTGTGTGGATGAAGTACTTCATCCCGTAAGGATCGTTAGGGTTCAGGCCGAACAGCAGCTTCGCCCACTCCAGTGCAGTCCTGTAAGTGCCCTTGCGAATCAGGCTCTTAAGGTATGTGTATCCGGCGAGCCATAGTTCACGGTTTTCCGGGCGGCGGAAGTCAAGCCGGGCCTTGCCCTGCTCCAGCTTCTGTCTGAAGGTAGATGTCGTAGCCCGACCAAAAGTGAACAATGCTCGCTCGCAAAGGTCCGCAGCTAGGGCCTGGTTCTGGTCCTGGATGGCGACCTTGCTAACCTGGAGCAGGGTCGAGACATGGTAGGGGAAGCGCATCAGAAGCTGAACCATCTGCATGGGGTCGCCGAGCTGGACGCAGCTGAAGAACATGATCTGGACGTTGTCGTAGGTCTGCTCGTGTACGAAAGCAAATTCGGTAAGGCCATCTGAGCCTTTTCGGATCTCCTTCATGACCAGCCCCGCCGCAGTAGCGCGTGGCCACGTGTCTTTCCCTTGGATGAAGACATTGCGTCGCAGCGATATCTCGGGGAGTTTCTTACGCGGGTCCCCTCGAAGTGCCGTCTCCAGGTCGACGTGCTGATTAGGGCCCCTTTGAGCCCGGCGCGCAGCCTCCAGCTCGGCCCGTTCTTCCTCTTGAGCAGCCTGAATTGCGTCCTTTCCAAACAGAGCGCGCATCTCGTTGATCGCCCGGAGGTATTGGGTGTTGATCTGGAGGAGTTCGTCGACGTCACGGCTTCGTTGCGCGAGGCTATCGGATGCGGCCGAGCCGGCATTGCGCGCAATGCTGAGCTCCTTAAGCGCCCGATCGATCTCGTCTTCCTGGTCCTCAGTGTTCTTTGCGGATTCGTCCAGCGTCGCAGCCTTCTTCGCCTTCTTCTTTTTCTTGTTCTTCTTTTTCTTCGCAGGCTGAGGCACTATCTCGGGTTCGGATTCTGGTTGGGCTGCCTCTCGCACGTCGTCCGGCTTTTCGTCATCATCGTTGTCGTCGTCATTTTCGTTGTCGTCAGCACCACTTAACGCTGCGAATAGACTCTGTCGAGGTTTGATGGGTTCAGGCTCGGGCTCATCGTCGCTGGACTCCTCCGCGGCCAATTTGGCTTCTTGGAGCTTCTCTAGCTCCCTCTGCTTTTGCAGCCTACGGAGCTGGCGACTAGACATGGTGAGGTGCACCAATTCCAAATCACCGTGAAATCAATTAGGTAGGTAGAATTTCGGAGTGGGAGGAAGAACCCGTAGACTGGGTTTTCCTTTTTCTTTTTTGTTACTGGAATGTAAGTGCCTTGTCAGCAGGAAGTCAGCAGTAGTGCGTCACGCCAGAAAGATGCCAGCATGACGTGTGGCGGGGTTTGGCGGGGCAGGCTCTAATGTTCAACCCACATGGCCTTAAAAATCATCAAAATCTTTGCAGATAGGCTAGGTACTTAGCACAGCAGCAACAAATTCACAACAGTCCCTAACCAATAAAGGGGCATTCCTTCTTGATTTGAAGAATGGAGGGTATTTCAGGTCTGTCGTACTTTCCTTGAGTTCACATAGATACATATCATGCACACACTTCGTTCACTTCAACTCAGGGATGGAACTGCTCATTTGGTGGCTGGTGTAGATGTATTGGTTTGCAGACAAGAACTCAAGATTGTTCTTATCCTTGTCATCTGGTTCTAAGATTCGTCCACCACCACCACAAAAACAAGGGGAGAAAAAAAGGTAATTCTCCTTTCTTGTTTCCTTATTCCCTTTGGCATGGATGGATTCACGCTCCTCATTGCATCCATCCCTCCTGTCAACTGCAAGGTAATGGCCATTTCTCTCTGCCGTCAAGTCGTGTTGCCCTGGTCTGTCTGCTCAGTCCAATAAGTAAGCAAGAACTCAATGCTTGCTACCCCATGCCTGAAATCCCTGTGTTGTCACTGAGCAATTCTGAGACCACAGTCCCATTGCTTGTGGCCCGTCACTGCCAAACTCCTTCCGATCCCATGCGTGTCAAAATAGCAACCCCATGATTCCTGGCCCTTCTGGCCAAACCGATTCGAAGGGCTTTTTCAGCCCAATGCTCCGTCCGTCGTTAATGGAGTCCGAGAAAATCGAGAATCGAGGGAGTGATAATACATCATACAAGTTCTTTGCCTGAAAGTGTTTCCTTCCAGAGACGCGTCTCCAGTCTTAAGTGTATAGTTGGATCCATCAAAATCCTGAGCCTTTGGCTGACCCCAGATTATGAAATCTCATCCCAGAGTCGCTTGCGGCAGCGACACCGACCAAGGAAGGGCGGTGTGCAGTGTGGCTCTAATTTGCGGCTGGGGACGCGGTGGCGCCTTGGCCACCACGGCCTCGGAATCCGCCGCCTCGTCCGCCGCGACCACCATAGCCTCCTCGACCTCGACCGCGTCCTCTGCCTCGGTAACCCCGGTAACCGCCATCGACACTGCCTTGGCCGAAGGTCTCCATGTTCTTGCGCTGCTCTTCGCCACGCCATTCGCGACCACCAGGCTTCTGGCCGTTGTTGTCTGCACGGTCCTTGGCCTCACTCGAGATGTTGTCAAAGAACGACCGCGTCTTGTTGTAGGCGACGGGGGGGTTTGCCCCAGTCACCTCGGGAACAGGGGCTTCGACAACAGGACCGTTGTTGGGAGTCTCGCCCAAAGGCGAGCCTGCGATAGCTTCCTTGACCAAGTCGTCCTTGTTGAACTTCGCGTTGGCCTGGGCGAAGTCAAAGTCCGCGTCAGGGACGTCAACCTTGGTTTGACCTTGTCTGCCGCCACGGCCTCGGCCGCGACCACCTCCGGGCTGGGTGGTTCGGGCAGCATTGACCCGCATCTCGTTGACCTTCTTTGTCAAGTTGTCCATCGCATTGCCGTTGCCCTGTGGCGCAGTAGGAACGGTCGCGTTGCCGGCGTTCATATTAGCCATGGCCAAAGCAACAGCTGCCTTCGCGGCCTCAGTCGCATCCCGTACACTGGCAGCAGTTGGGCCGGCGGCAGACTTAGACACGGCTTGAGTGGCGTTACTGTCATTGATGGGAACGGGGAATGCCTTGGGCATCGATCCAGCCAGAGGAACGGCCGGTTGGACACGAGCAGCGATTTTCGGACCCGTGGGCACAGGAAGCTCGACAGGCTTCGGGGGACCAGTTGTGTTCAAGGAAGCGGCGGTGGCCTTGACTTCTGCAGCAGAAGGCTTCGACTCAACAGGAGGCGTCGGTGCAGGTCCTTGCTGGAAGCCAGGGGGGGGAGCTGGCTTTGGCTCGCTCTGGATGCCCTGGGCGGCCGGTGTGGCGGGCTTCTGCTTGTCACCAGCAGGGCCAACCGGGGGAGGCTTTGCATCTTGGGGACCCGGGGTACCGCGGTTCTCCGAAGCCTGACCGGGTGCACCACCGGGGCCCAGAGGTCCAGGGGGGCCAGGAGGCCCACGAGGTCCTGGAGGGTAGTTGTTGTAGTTGTTCCACTGATCGGGGCCAGGAGGAAAGCCTTGGCCAGGAGGACCGGGGGGGAACCATCCGGGAGGAGGGGGGTACGGCATGCCACCCATTCCAGCACCAGGGGGACCGCCAGGGCCACCAGGACCACCAGGACCGCCACGGCCAGGAGCAGGGCCCCACGGACCCGGAGGAGGGTAAAAGTTGTTCTGGAAGGGAGGCTGGCCGAAGCCAGGTGCCGGAGGCGGCTGGTTGTTGGGTCCCTGACCAGGACGAGGGCGGGCCTATATTGTGCGACATGATTAGCCATGTCCCGGTCCAATGTGTCCACTGATCTCCCAGAAAATTTGACGCCTCAATTCAGAAGGAAGGCAACGGAAAATTTCGACATCGTGTAAGTTGCGCTTTTCCGACAAAGACGATAAAATTTTACATCCGCAGTATTTCATCATCGTAGGCATTGATAAGGAGTGGTGGTGTGGGTAGAGGAATGATGGCACTCACGTTGACTATGGCCGGGTCCTCGGGCATCGCTGGAGGCTTGTTCTCCTTGATGCCCGGGTGGTCCTCGATCCTAAGGTCCTTGACATCGCTGCCACGGAAGATGATGTAGTCGTAAACCTGGTCAGAGGGTGCTATCTCTTCTTCGGGTCTGTTCCTTCGACCTTCTGTACCGAAAGAACGAACATTCTCGAGTGAGACGGTCGACTCGTCAGAGTTGATCTCGTGGAGAACGCCGACATATCTAGGAGGCGATGAGATGAGCAAGGGGACTGGGGGAGCAACCAAGAGTCCTCCAAGTCCTTACCGAATGTCGCTTTTGGAGATGAGAGAGATGCGGGATCTATATAGGTCTGTGGTCAGCAAGGATGTTCGAGCGAAATTGCGCAGAGAGGGTCCATCCAGGTCTTCGNGGGGGGGGGGCTGCTGCGTTAAACACGCAACCAAGCTGAGTTTTTTGCTACTGTTGGAAGAATGAAAAGAAAGAAGGTCAGGTCCAAGCTGCAGACCAACGCGCTCCAGGAGAAAAGTAAATACAATGCCGGGTTAGAGGACACAGGAGAGAAATATGATGGAATCAGGGTGGTTGGGCGACGCGGTGGTGAGGAGAGGGAGCACACGTAAGGTATTTGTGTGGAGGAACGGTGGAGGTGGAAGGACAGCAACAGGAAAGCGAAAGGCTGAAATGCCCCACTCCTCATGCTGCATTTGGCTGGAGCCCTCCACCTTTTTTCTCTGTTCAATTGGCATTCCTGCCTAGGTGAGCTTGGGTGGCTAAACCTCGGCCCAAACAAGGGTGCGCCCTCATGCTTGTCAAGACTCACACGCAACACACAACAGAGCACAGAGCTTCTCTCCTTTTCAGCGCGCAAGCACAGCAAACCTTATCAATACACACAAGCCGGGAATCTTTCTGCATGGTCCAAACCATGGACACTCTCACTGCTGACCTTGTTGAGCTAAGGTAGGCAAAGTGAAAATCAGAGCAATCATCATCTCCTTTGTTTCTACCACTAGCTGCTTACCTCTACTCATGCAAAGCTGCGTTCTCTCATGCAAAGCTGCGTTCTCTGGGCTGTGCATTGTCAGCTAAGCGACTTTCCATACGTTTTAATACTGTATCCCTCTAACAAGTTACTGCGCTTTTATGAATAACTGTTTTTGTTTTTATTATCATTTGAGACTGTCTATCCTATGTCCCTCCCTCGCTCGCTCTGGAATATGCCGGCTTGTGGAATAGTCAAGTAATCTGAACATCCCACTTGTCGAAGCCGCTCAGCTGACCTGATGCCATACTACCCTTGCAGTTGAAGAATAATAAAACCCCTGAATGTTCTCACTATCCCTTTCGTGGACATAAAGGGCCTCTCTGAGACGAAGAACCAGACGCTCAACTTCCTGCCTTTCCAATGTTGGCTTGCAAGTGCTCGTCTCGGGTCTCGATCCAAGATTTAACACCTCATAAGGCTGTCTCCTTCGTCATCTCCTCCTTTTTGCCGATGTTTTCCTCAAATAGCCATCACTTCCCCTCTCGCTTCGCATCGCACTTCTTTTCCTTGTTCCCATCTCCTTCTTGAGTCGTGGCCATATCATCATCCTCATCCAGCACTATTTCGTCAATTATTTCGCGGGTCCAAGCGGGGAGACACTCGACGTCGACGTCGCAAGCAGTACTTGTATCAGGCTCTAGCAGAGAGTGCGGCGGAGAAAGACTGAGCCTGTCCAGCTTGATGACCTTTTGACGGTAGTCCACCGTGTCTCTTTCGTCGTTTGCGCAGTCGCCTTCAATCATTCGTACCGATTCTCGGGTATGATTCTGCCTAGGGAGAGGTAGGAATCGGCCTGTATCGTCCGGTCCGATTCGGCGGCCAGCCTCCTTAAAAGCTGACAGTGGTGGCCATTCGACGCGTTCGCTGTGTGGTACCATGTCCATTCTCGTGTAATGCGCGTTCCAGCACAAATCTGCGCCAAACAGCGGAGATAGCTTGTCCGAAGTAAGACTGTGGTGTAGGGTGGCCTCGGGTCTGGGTAGCTGAGTAGGATCATGCTCATCCTCCCTCTTGGAATGACACTGTTGCTCATCGGCCCTCTGTTGCTGCCTCTTCTTTAGAGCGAGACCGCGTTGCACGTTATGCATTCTGATGGTCAGGTATTCGTTGAAATCCTTGGGGGCTGCTGGCGATTGGTCGATACCGAGATGTCTCATTTCGGCCATCATCTTTCTGTAGGATTCACGAGCTTGTGCGTAGTAGCTTTGCCAAGTCCGTGACTGGGACCACGAGATAGACCTTGCCGTTCTCGTCAACTGCTGCGAGCCTTGCGTTGCGATTAGTCTCGGTGCTTGTTTTCGCTGTGCTGCTGGGCCAGTCGGTGCATTCAGAGGGGGTCTATTGTCTCCGGTGCCAAGGTCGCCGGGGGGGTGACCAGGTTGGTTATGTCGATTCCGATCTGCTGCGGGGCCTGTCGGTACACCAGGTGGTAGAGCTCTTGATGAAGGCTGATCTTGGGTCTGGTAAATATCTGTGTAGCCGTCGAAGCCGGACTGTGACGTTGCTGCCGAGGGGTTGGTTGTGGTAGATGTGGACGATGGAGACGTTGGGGCGTCGCCTCCATGGCGCTGCGGTGCCCAGTAGCCCTGTTGTTGCAGGTCCAACATTTGAGTATCGGAAGGTGTGATGCTGGTAGCATTCGATGGCGGTTTCATCAATCCAAAATGGAGAGTGCGTCCTGGGACGGACTCGGTAGCAACGCCCTTGCTAAAGGGATCGGAAAACGGAGAAGGACTGGCCTTGGCTAGGCGAGGGCTATGCTGTATGCGAGCCATATTTTCTGCTAAGAATGGTAGCGAATCGAGGAGCGGCTTGTCGCCTTCAACCTTGGTAAAGATAGGAGTAACCATGTGGTTGTGCTGGTAGGATAGAGTGGTTGGAAGTTGTGCACTCCCTTGACCCACGCAGGTGGTGATGGAAAGCCTCCTCTTGCACCGAGTGATTCGGTGGGATAACGAAGGAAACTGATGATGGCGAGAAAGTGGAGGAAGGCGACGGGGTGGAAGACAGTGGCGACTGAGGCAGGTGCTACTTCAAGGCACTCCTCGCCAGTGGCAGCAGCCTTGCTTTTGCGGATAGAAAAAAGCATAAGCTTCGGGGTAGTCTTGCACTTACAAAGGTTGAACCGCAGTGCAGAAGATTGACGATTGGAGGGTGGAAGCTGATCTACCCAATCTTCTTTTTGGCTGCAAATTGAAATGCAGAAGATTTGGCTAAATGGTTTCAGGAAGCTGCGTAGTATTTCCATGAATAAAATTCAAGAGAGGTCAAGAAAGAACGTCTGGATGGATTGCGAATAATAAGTATCAAGTCTGGGAGAATCGGAGAAAGGCCGATCTTCTCTAGGGGCCGAAAACTCAGTCCTGAACAAAGACAGTTGCTTGATCATTCGGATGAGAATCATGGAATCCAAGGACCAGAGACTGGAGCTTGTTCTATAATGTCAGGACGGTACTCTGGCGACTTCTCGAACCTGTTGGATCATTTGATAACTGCTACAGATACTTGAGACATGAAAGTGGCTCTGAATTCAAGTAAAATTTCTGGAAAGTTCAATCATCTTGTTGTGAGTTCCTTGTGATCCAATGCTGTTGCAGGTCTGGTTCTTTTTGAAATACATGAATCATAATGCTACAAAGATCGCCTTCTTGCTGCTTATCAAGAAGACTTTGCTATCAAGAATAATTGGAAGTGATCAAGATGTTATCTTTGAAATATCTGCGAGTCCTGAATCAATGGTGTCGTAACCCCTAGAGATTTGACGAACTAGCACTGGCCTACAGATTACAGACAGCAACCCATCCATGCCTGTAACTGACGAAGAGGTATGCCCACACAGCCCAGAATATTCTTTATTCAATCTCCATCATACATATGGATGTTCTTCAAGCCCTAGTCACATGAATAGAAGTACTCTAGGCAGCAGCAACCTTGGAGTCCAAGTCATGTGCGCTGCGAGCCCACAACCGTATGACCTGGAACCCTTCTGGCAGCCTCAAGGTGGGGGCTAGAAACTAAAATCGCTTGACAAAGAATCTAAACACTTACAATTTTGGTGAAGTCGTATATTTACGACTGAAGAAACAATTCTTAGAGATATGGGACCGTCGAGGTTGTGGTTCTCAATGAGACGGATGAGAGATGATGTTAGTCGCCTGAACTGGATAAGGGACTCAATACGAGTTGATGCATAAAAGAGGGAATATTCGTCTATGAGGAATCAATGTGCCAATGCGTGTCAGACCCCACATTGGCACAGCCAGCGGCCGTGCAGTAGCTTCTCAACAACATTTCCAAAGCCTTAACCCAGCACATTGAAGCACTTCCGTCAAGGTCCTTGGAAACGGCCAAGTACGAGCCCCCACCCCTTCACCGACACAGCTCGAATTTTACGCCGGACACTTCAGTCGGACCTGGTACAGGCAATCAAGCGAGAATGGCCGCCAAAATCACGCTCAAGCTGAGCAACCGCTGTAAGCAACCATTGGCAATTCCAGGTTCTGAGGGCAAGTTTACTTACACACGTGCCAACAGCGTCGAAGCAGCCGATAAAGAAGCTCCCCGAGACTATCGAGGTCCCCGCCGATGCTACCGTCGAAGAGGTTAAGCATATTGTCGCCCGTAAGGCTGGCTTCAGCGACTTCAACCGCGTCGGCTTGTTCGACCCCTCGACTCAGAAGACGCTGAAGAACCGCAAGGCACAAATCAGCTCTGAGCCGGCCGTCATGTCCGCTGGCCACGTGCTGGTCAAGGACCTCGGTGCGTTGCAACCCCACCCAAGGCCTGAATGACTGCCCTTCGATAAGGAGGAAAACTCCTGACTAACGCCGCCATGCAGGTCCCCAACTGGCATGGAGCACCGTCTTCGTGATCGAATACCTCGGTCCCATCCTCATCCACCTCGCCGTTGTCAGCCTGCGCCCCTACATTTACTCGGGTTCCGGTGCTACAAAGGCTCTCTCACCGACCCAGCTCCTTACTCTCGCCATGTTCCTCGGCCACTTCCTCAAGCGCGAGTACGAGACGCTCTTCGTGCACAAGTTCTCGGCCAACACAATGCCCCTGCGCAACATCTTCAAGAACTCCTTCTTTTATTGGGCCTTTGCCGGTCTCCTCAGCGCCTGGCATGTCTACTCCCCCAGCTCGCCCACGGCCCTCGCCCACAACGACGCCGTTGACGTTCTCGGTACCATCATCTTTCTTTTCGGCGAGGCGTCCAACGCCATCGTTCACCTCAACCTCGCTAGCCTGCGCTCCCACGGCGGCACGGAACGCCAGATTCCCCGCGGATACGGCTTTTCTCTCGTTACATGCCCCAACTATATGTTCGAGATTATCTCATGGATCGGCGTCATCATCACGAGCCGCAGCTGGGCCGTTGCCGTCTTCATCGCTATCGGCGCCGCTCAGATGGCCCAGTGGGCCAAGGGCAAGGAGCGCGCCTACCGCAAGGAGTTCCCCGAGACGTACAAGAAGAAAAAGTTTGTCCTGCTGCCCGGTATCTTCTAGATGCGCTCGCGCAGACAGAGCATTGCACTCACTCTAGACTGGACTTAACTGGTTTGCACCTAAGGCTTAATCGTTGGGGTTGCTTAAAGCTCACGAGGGACGTGTTGGCGAATGGGGTCAGGAAAAACGTGTTGATGAAAACTTGGAAGGTCTTTGGTACGAAAGGCGTAAAAAGAGAAGGATCAAAAGTCCAAAGCATCATAATCGTTGTCGCTGCGCAAGTCCAATCTCAGTCGTGAAATGTCATGATTGTCGTCCAGTCGTTAAGAGGTATCGTATGGTGTCTTGGCGTCAGTTGTTCGTGATTCACAAGGTCGAAACCGACGTCGTCTCGGACCCTTTGGTCCGGCCCCCCTCCATGCCGTTGATCGACTCAGCCTCGGTCAAACTCTGGCTCTCTGAGCAGTCCTCATGGCCCCCATCAACCTCCATCGACCCGACATCAACCCCATCCTGGCCCAGCTTCATCTTCCCTTTTTTCGGCCCTTTACTACCATCATGCCCCATTCGTACATCCCCCTCTTCATCACCAGCCTCGCTCCCGCTCCAGCTCGCACTCCCGCTCCAGCTCGCACTCCCGCTCCAGCTCCCGCTCACGCAGCTCCCCTCCCGCGCCAACCGAAACGTCTCCTCAAGCACCAGAAAGTCCCTTTCCAGCACCTCGGCCCAGTTCTGCACGTTACCCAGCTCCTTGACCCGCCGTGCCGCGTCCCCAGCGAACCGAGCCAGCTTGTCATTCTCCTTACGCAGCGCGTCTGTCGCCCTGACGACGTCCCTCTCCTGCTTGTCCAGCGCCGCGGCGTTGGAGTGCAGCATGCGGGCGCGCGTCTGCAGCTCGCCGTCGAGCATGTTCCCGATGGATGCGACGACGGCCGCTCGCGCCTCCGAAATGTTGCGCTGCTGGTCCTCGCTGGGGAGGGTCGGGTGTAGTGGGGGTGGTGAGGCCGATGGTGCGAGGGCGGTTGAAGCATGCTGCGCTGGGTTGTGGACCAGTTGCTGCGGCGGCGGCAGCGGCAGTGGCCCAGAGATGGAGGTGTTGGAGGACTGAGAGTGCTGCCCGCGCGCCGCGCGCGCCGCGCTCGACACGCTGAGATGCTGGGACGCGGTGGCGGATGCCGACGACGACGCCGACGTCGTCGTCGTCATAATGGACGGCGGTGCAGGCGGGAGTATCCTCCCCGCCGATGAGGAGGAGGACTGCGCGGCGAACATGATGCTGGTCGCTGCTTTGAGCACGCGTGGTGGTCTCGAGGGCGGACTGCGGTGTGTGGAGGGATAAAACGAGGGGTGAATGCAAGCCGTAAGCTGACAGGGGCCACGGAGTCTTGTCAGGGTGGCGCGGGAAATGGTTCATTGGGATACGACCCAAACTAAGGTGATCACAGTCCTGTCTCGATCGGGTAAGTCGTGGTGACAACGAATTAGAGAACGCGAAGGGGACGACTAATTCTCCCGGCATGAACATGGCGGGGTAAGTGGGGCCGGCCGGTCTTGGGACGGAAGCGAGGCGTTGTTCATCCACTGCCGTTTCCACGGTGCATCCGGTCGGCTAAATGGATGGAATGTCCACTAACTCCAACACCGAGACGAATGCGGATCAAGATAGCGTCCTTCCATCAGTCTTGCCTCACGTTAGCACTGGGAATGTTCAACCTGGAAACACGTTTAATGTCGGAAAGCGTTTGTCGTAGGTTGAGAAGCAACGGCGCGAAGCTTGCGGGGACTGATTTGAACGAAGGCCTTAATGGCCGGTGTCATGCAAACGGGAATCGGTATAAATAATGGCCATTATAACTGTCTTTCGGGACTGTTCACACTTCTGTCTTCCTCTCATGACATCTCTCCGACAACATCCGTCAGAATGGTCTCCCTCTACAACGCCTCTATTCCCATCATGATCAAGTACTTGGGCAACCTCAAAGCCGTTCTCAAAAAGGCCGAGAAACATTGCGTTACTAAAAACATTAACCCTGGATAGATGATCAAGTTTAGACTCATTGAGGACATGCGTAGGTATGCCTCTCACCCCCTTCACTTTTGATCTGATTTCTATCAAGGACATTAGTACATGATGTAAACCGACTAACAATACCAAGCCTTGACTACCAAGTCCAACCCGTCTCCAATACGGCAAAATTCCTCGCCACTCGATACCTACTTTCCCGACACCGAGGCCACTTTTCCTCAGCTCGAAGCCCGTCTTGACGCCACGATCTCCATCCTGTCCGAAATCGACCCCTCTTCCTCGGACGGCAAGGAAGATGCGAAGGTCCTTATGAAGACCAAGTCCCTCGGTAACTATCACTTCACGGGCTACTCGTACGTCGTCCAGTACGCCTGACCCAATTTCCACTTCCACCTCGGCTCCGCGTACTGTATCTTGCGCCACTTATGAGTACCGCTCACAGCGGTTGATTACCTCGACACCCAGCGCGATCTTTTTGTCAAGGTTGAACCCCATGCTTCTTCGACATGGTACCCTTCGACTATAGTTTCGAAGGCTCGTACTGGAATTATTCTCTTGGCCCCAAAAACGTAGAGTCGTAAACCGTATATGAGAAACAAAATCCTCGTCCAATATTTCGAGTAGCATGAGCGCAGATGCCGCCAACGGGATGACCGGGTAAACGATCTGGCCATCGGCTTGAGAATAGCTGCAGCACTGTAACGCGTCAAGTCACGCAATTTAATGGCTATGCATGATATCCCATGATTAATCGGAAGCTAACTTGTCTTGTTAAAATATTTATGGCCAAGTAGGTCAACCGGTCGGTTGTCGCGAGCAGGCCAAAGCTTAAGCACCCTCCAGCGTCGTACAAGGTGAACGCCGGCTACTTCTTCAAAGCTTGAGAGTCTTCGTAGAGGTGGCACCACCTGACTTCGCTTGCACTGACTTTATTGAAAAAGCCTGCTAAAGGTTAGCAACACGCTCAGGTGACAGCAGCAGCGACCAGGAAAGCACCAAAGTCTGAAGCGATGGAACACACCACATACATAGAACACACCACAGAGGTTGATAATGCTTAGGGAGGCGGGATAAGACTGTTGCAGCAATCTGCAGAGGGACAGGGAAACTCAAACTTTGTACTTTTCTAATGCAGGCTTAGTAAACAGTCGCACCGAAGTTTCACGGCCACGGGCTTGCTATTGTCAAAGAGCTGCTGGATATAGGCAGCGTCAAGTCTCATAGTGGTACCCCTCGGCCCACCGTTTGAATTTTTTGGACTACCCCATTACAACAGGTTTGGATGGAGGCTAAACCCCATGGAGCAATGCTTGCTTGGCCTTAAGCTTGAGTTCTGCTTCCAGTCTAGAAACATGACCTGGGATTGGTTTGAGACACCCTGCTCAACATAAGTATATAAGACTGGTAAACAGTACCAAATCCAGTCATCCTCCACCTGGGGTTTTTTTTTTGTCTCTAACTGTTGTGCAGGGTAATGTCTATCACAGTATGTAAACACAGTCCACAAACAACAAAGGAACAGAAATACAACTTCCTGCGTAAACTACACTTAGTAGTCCTTGCTTGTTGTGACAGCATCATAGATGCCTAGAGCCTTAAGCATAGCAAAAGAGGAAACAGACAACAAAGGCCCACTAAATCTTACTGAGTACCTACTGTGTGCTTTAAGAGCAAATCACTTACTTGTATATATGCAGCATGATTTGACTATTGCTTTCTACTGTGTATCGGTTTCAGACCAGGTGAGATAGGTCTTAAGGGCCACAGCGAAAGAGCTGTGCTCAAGCCATGTCATATTCGCATGCCCCTTACTGCATATAAATGCTTATGATAACAGAGATAAAATATCACACGGTTTGTGATATTTACCTATTTGCTAAAGGAGAAAACCTAGTATACAGTCAACTATAACAGTGAATGCGTAAGCATAGCACATGAACTCGTTGTGGCCATTCCACCAAACCTGCAGCCTCTTTGCCACGTCTGGTATGCGTAGAACTAGCTTCAGCTTGGCTTCTCTTCGTAAGTATAACATTACATGCGTTCCCCAACCCGGCCACCCAGCCAGGTTCCTGCTTGCTCAATGAGTGTATGGTTTCAGCCCCTAATTAAGTCTGACCGTGACGCCTATGCTATGCGTGAACGAAGGAATAAAAAACTTGGCAAAATGTGTATGCTGGTCATATAGACCGCTGAAGAAAGAAGGATAGGACAAAAACACAAAGAGGGGTTTATTTTGTGCCCACCCCAAATTTCTTGCCCAACAATGTTCGTCGAATCCAAGGTGTAGCTCTGTGCTTCGACTAGAAGGCAACTTTGCTACCGTTGAGTCGCAGTGGCACTGGACCAGGGCCGAAGCCGTTGGGGCTTAGGACTGATGAAGGCGTCATGGCTCCTCCGTCCGATGAGAATGATGACATGGAAGACATGGTGAAACTAGCAGCCGAGCTGTTTGTCATCGTACCGTTTCGAGACATTGAGAGCCCGCCCATATTGATAAGGGCATCAGCCCGCTCGAAGACGTTGCCGTTGAATGCTGCCGCAAAGGAAGCACTTTGAGGAGTGGATGGAACTGTCGCCTGAACAGCGGGTCCCAGAGCTGCGCTTTGGGGCGTCATCGGCAGCTGGATGGGTGCCAAGCCCGAACCATTGGGGCTGAAGGTGTTGGGGTTTAATGACTGTCGCAAGAGATAGCTCCAGGGCGATTGAATGATGGTGTCTCTCGCTTCCTTCATAGCCTGTTGGATAGGACGAAGTCTGACCCTCGTATCGGGCGGAAGGCTGACTTCGTTGAATGCAGAGCGGATCTGGTAACCAAACTCCGCCCACGAGTCAATGAAGTTGCTGATCAAGCTTCTGAACGCCGGTTGACTCATAATTCCAGGCTCCTTGAGCTTGACCAACGAGAGACGGCTGCGAAGCATTTCAGTCTGCTGTACCGCTGTGCTGCACTTGGAGATGAGCCCCTTCCAGCACATCATTTCGTGATCCGGAGCGCGACGTCCCATGGCCTTCTTCGCAAGGACCGACATGTGGTTCTGGAACATGGGCAAAGTCCTCATGACGAGCTCGGACGATCGCTGAAGGGAAAGGAAGATCTTCTCAAAGTATCTGTCCTCCTCTGTGAAGTCGGATATGCCACGTCCGCCTGACGAAGCCGAGGCGAAAGACTCTCCGGATCGAGGCGTGGCCGAGGCAAGTGTCGCCGTGCGACTAGCTGCGACACCATTCATCCCGTGCATAGCGTTCAATCCATTCAAATACGGCAGGGGCACGTCCGTCGCTACTCTGAGATTACTCGGATTGTGGAGAATCGGGCCGGGCCGGGGCCGTTGGGCCAGTCTGAGCCGCTCAGCGGTAGGTGTGATGGAGTTCTCACGCGAACGCGGCTTAATCGTGTCGCCCAATGCCGCGGCCCGCGGTGTTGGCTTCGGTGGGCCAGCGTCAGGCGAGACCGCAGCCAGAGTGCATCTGATCTCCATGATACTATTGTAGATGAGCATCAGCAGGGTGCGAATGTAACGCGGGTCCCCGTTGTCGACGAAGGAATCGATATTGCCTGCCAGCAACGTGCATACGTGAGTGTAGGCGCCGACCAGAGTCTGGCAGGCTCGGTGAACGTTCTCGTTCTCGCGACCAGCCGTCTCGTCTCCCTCGGCGGCAGGATCGTGCTTCTGGATCTCCTGCTCCAACTCCTCTACATGCGAGTTGGTGTTGTAGAAGACGATCTCAAGGCTGGATCTCTTTGAGGAGCCGTCGCTCGTGAGGCTCATGAGCATCTGAATCATGGGGTGGATCTGAAAGACGGCATAGAGGATGCCCTTAGCAGCCTCCAGGATGGGATCGTAGAACTTGGACTCGCGTCTGCGCTCAGGCAGCACGGAAAGCCGTCGAACGTAAATCGGACGCTGGAGGAAGGGCTCGGCCGGGCTATTGGGACTCTTCACCGACATGCTGGCCGGCGGCGGCTGCATGGCCGAACCATGGCTCAGGCCCCTGTAGTGACTGAAGCGATTGTTGGCCTGTGTCTCGTCCAAGGTGCCTAGCTGAGTAGCCTTCTGAGACACGATGCCCATGCGTCTCGCTCGGGATTCGGGGCGGTCTCCTCGAGTTGCCTGCAGCAGCGTCTCTGAATTGCTTCGAAGGCGCTCGTTGACGTTTCCTATAGTCAAAGGCATGACACCCGGTCGACGGATAGCCGTGTTTTGCTGAGACAGTCCTCGGTAGTGAGACCGATTCGGGATGGGAGGAGGTCGGGTCAGATTAGGGGATCGAAGGTCGGGAACATCAGTGCCGTTGACTTTGATCGGGAAGCGACCGCTGACAACACGCTTGATCGGGGGCATGCGGGGAGTTTCCATGCCCTCGCTGGATTCTTCGCCAGCCGTATCCGACTCTGCACGGCCATTCATAGTGTGCTGTCTTAGGAAGCGCTTGATGTGCGCAGTGACGGCCACCTCTGTGACCTCACTTTCTTTCAGGTAGCCTTCGTTGGGAGGACTGCTTGCCTGCACCTGCAGGATTTCTCGCGGCGGGAATGTGATGGGGTTGCCGTCGAACTTGAGCACCTGCAACGAAACCATGTCGGCCAAGGCAACCGGCAGCTCCTCGATACGGTTCTTCTGGACGGAGAAGACCTTCAAGGAGGCAAGCTTGACAATATCAGGCGGCAGGACGCGCAACTTGTTCTTGCTCAGGTCAAGGATCTCGAGTGACTTCAGATCACAGAGCTAGAGGATTCGTCAGTCCAACACAGCTCCGAGTGCGCCATCTGCACGGAGGCACTCACCGGCAACGGAAACTCTCGAATCTGGTTATTTCTGACGTTCAAGTAGCGGAGGGATGTGCATTCGGAGAAGCGGGTCGGGAAGGAGTTGACTTGGTTGTGCGAAAGGGCAAGACTAGACAAGCGCGTTAGCAATGCTGTCCAAGCAGAAAGGTGTAGAGGATGAACGAACCGTTCCAGCTCGTTCTTGATGATATCAACAACCTCGTCGGGGAGTTTCTGAATGCCCTTGCGACTCAGGTCGATGGTGACGCCGGGCTTCAATTCGGTGCTCACGGCACTCGCCTCGGCAGCCTGCGACTCGTTCTCGTAGAGGGCGCTCTGCATCGCGTCGCGAGCAAGAGCGATGACCTGTGCCGAGGTCATGGGCGCTCCAGCCGAGAGGGTCGCCCCCGTCGAGAGATTTCGGAGGTCTTTGGGCATCGGCGGGAGAGGCGGAGGCGGAGGAATGTTGCCGAGCGCGGCATCCTTCTGGAGTTGTCGTCGACCTTGGGCAGGATTCTCGGGAAGGCCGCGAGGCATGAGGGGCCCCGAAGGCCTATCTGGTCGTTCCATACGTTCGACCATGATGGGTTGTCGCCGACCGAAGAAAAGAGGGTTAGAAGGCGAATGGAGGGTTTCCCCCTTTCCTGTTCGATCGTCGTCGCAGACGGGAAGGGTTGGGTCGAATGCAGCGTTTCAGGGTTTCACCTCTGGGTGTTGCTGGTTCGGCCGTGGGTTTGCCAGGACCGTGGGTCAATTGGTGGATGGAAACCGGGGAATTTAAGCCAATGGACTTTCGCAACGGAACAAGCTGAGCTGCAAGGCGAGCGATATCATTATGAAGGGTCGGACATGCGTTGGAGAAGAGCGCGTGGTTGGGTTGTAACGGGAGGGTGGTATTGTGTGTAGCTGGGAGTAGATCGGTGAGTTGGTGGCAGAGAAGGAAGGAGCGACTGGAGTGGGTCGTAAACCCTCACTCAGCAAGGCGCTTGAAGCGGGCGGAGAATGGACACGGCGAGTCTACAGATGCGGTCCAGCTCAGATGCAGGTCGGGTTGCTGGAAACAAGTCAAGTGAGGTATTGGCAAAGAAAGAATAAAAAAGGCAGGTGTAGGTANGGGGGGGGGGGGGACTGGACTGGATTGCTGTTCCTTCCCTTTTCCTGCCGTGCCCGTATGGGTATGGGTATGGGTATGGTTGTTTCCTGGAAGCCAAATGGAACAGGGACAGAACGCGGCGCCGTAGAAGTGGAGTGAAGAGTAAGGCAGGAACGTCGACCCGAGGGATTAAAGAAAAAGAGTGGAGATGTTGTCAGAATTGTGCTATGATGAAACTGACATCTCCCAACCCGGGAGCTTCTTTTTCGGGATTGGTGGTGGTGGTGGTGGTGGTAGTGGACGGACTATTCGCAGGAAAGAATGGATGAAGAGGATTCGTTCGTTGGAGGTGGCCGTCCGCCAAACACGAGGCCTTCTCTCTGTTGTCTTGCTTGTTGCGTACACGCCCCTATGCACGCCAGGAGCCGCACTCCTTGGGCCGTGGGGAAAAACACTTGTGACTTGAGCCAGTGGGAGAGGCGATGAGAGACACAACGGAGAAGGGGCCAGATCTCGGCCAGCCTGGACGGGAGGGATGCGAGAAAGGGGCGCTGATGGGCAAGTGGGTCAACCTTTCTGATTCCGGCCCTGATCTTACGACTGACTGTACGGTGTACGGAACGAAGTCCATAGCCATAGGGATATACGAAGTACTGCATCTACAAAGCACCTTTGTGGGGAGAAAAGCATCAATTGCAGGCTGCAGTTAGGTTAGGTAGGTGGTACAACTGGAGCGCCTACGAATAACCGGCCGAGACGTGAATTCGTACCTTGGATATCCGTACAGATGTAGCATACTGCTGGGGAAGACGACGAGAAGGGGGGCTCCACCAGACAGGCACATCACAGTTTGGGGGTCTCTTTTGCTTTGGGAGGGGATTGGATCGTTGCACAGACTGCTGGCATTGGGAGAAGACTCGAGCGGGTGTGTCTTGTTGGACAGGCGTCCAATAGGAAAGCGATTCGTCACTCTGGTTCGTTGAGACAAGCGGAAGCTGTTTGAATGACACGCGAAAGGAAGAGCACGCGACTGGCTGGAACCTGGGACACTGGGCACTGGCGCTGGGGAGAGGATGAAAAATACAGAACATACGGAGTACAGATGGAGAGGATANGGGGGGGGTGCGTGTATCTGTGTGTGGGACGGCCGGCAGAAGGAGGCGTGGGCAAAGCGTCGAGGCTAAAACGCCTCTTTAGCGCGCCGACCGAAATGCAAGGCACCCCGACGCGACATCGCGGCTTAGGGTCGCCCTCTCAGGCTCTCTCACAGACCCAGACTTTCGCACTCACTGGCTCCATAGGGATACAGTGTACATACCTGCTCCGCTGGACCAGATCTCTCCCACGTCGCACCGTGCTGCAGCAGATCGATGGAAATGCACTACCCGTGCAGGCATGACAGAGACATGACCAAAGCTTCTGGCAGTCCATATGACAGAACTCAACGTGTCCCGCCTCTCTTTTCGAATTTTGTGTTTGCAGCCAAAACCCTCAGTGACGACATGCTCAACTTGGGCATCAACTATGACACAGCGCGTTGGGAGCAGACACACACGAGTCCGCCACTCATTGTACTAGGGCCACACACCACAAAATAGTGTACTACAACTAACTACCTTACCTTACCTACCTTGCCTACCTAGTTGCCTACCTATAATAGCAGGTAGAGTACGGATGGGTAGGTAGGTCCATTTGGTCGGCCTGCTGCTGCTCCAAGACACCCACCCGGCCCCGTTCTGGGTGAACCGATCTCGAGCTGGTATGCCGGATTCAGCACTGGTGGTCAGTCTGCCGCTGGGTGGGCCGGTCGCTGACCAAGGAGGAATGATAGCGAAAAGGAAAAAAGAAAAAAAAGAGAAACAGAAACAAAGACATGGCGACATACTGGAAAACGCAGTCTTGAATTAAATAATCGGAAGAAAAAACCTATCTTGTCATGACAGGGACTCGGCGCCGC
Organism: Colletotrichum lentis; assembly: GCA_003386485.1. Classification (NCBI taxonomy): domain Eukaryota; kingdom Fungi; phylum Ascomycota; class Sordariomycetes; order Glomerellales; family Glomerellaceae; genus Colletotrichum; species Colletotrichum lentis. The sequence continues at coordinate 2,067,997 of NWBT01000050.1, forward strand.
ATTCCAACCGACCTGCCCACGCGGTTTCCAAGTTCTCCTACTCTGCACATACGTTTGTAAGTATCTGTACTGATGCTTTTGTTTTTTGTCGTCCCCGTTTGCTTTCTGCCTCGACTCGCCTCAAACCACGATTTCCACCGTCACCTGTGACCCATCGCGGCTCGCTCCCCGCACACACTCTCCCACACTGTCACACTTGCTCTCTCCCTCTCCTGGGCAGTTACTTTTCATGGTGAGATGAACTTTGGAAGTGAGGCGTGGCCGGCTGGCCCAAAGTCAATGGGAACGAACACATCCAGTTCGCTGCTAGGGCGTTACAGAGTTGGGATTGCCGTATCAATCCACGGCACCTGAGGAGTCATGACGAAGCAAGGAAGGGAATGAGCCGGTACTTCGAGACGAGTTACCCGTCGCCGGCCCCTGAGGTCCGTTGATTAGCCTTCCTCGGCTATGTCTTCTCCTCGATCAAGATAGGGATCGGGTAATTTTGTAGATCTGGGGCGGTGTGCTCAACGGCCTAACTAGGCTGCCAGACATCTCGCCGGTATCAATCGAAACGTTAAAATTTAAAAAAGGGGGGACATGCACATCATCCAGTACACGCTCAGTTTCTTCATGACCATCTGCACTTACCTCATCGCCGACCAGTCATCATCCTCCATCTTCGTTTCGAGTTTCATCGCCCAGTCGATCCAAAGATAGGCGCTCCTGTCCAAGTTCCCACAGACGCAAGCCCCAGGACGTTATCCAACGGTGATGCAGGCCTGAAATCAGCAATGGCCCCCCCTCCCTGGGCCCGTACCAATGATGCCTGGCTGGCTGGCTACTACAACCGCAGGAACGAGGAGTGACTTCTCGCGGTGGTTTGGGCAAGGCGCATTAGCTGCGCGATGCACTGTCCGTGATCCGCCGCCGCTTGACTTGAAACTTGACTAGCACGCTTCAGGCCACTAAAAGGAAGGGGAAGGGAAGCTCCCAGGATGGCAGAAAGAACCTGCTGCGGGTGTTCTCTTCCCTGCGTCCGTCTCCCCTCCCTAGCACGCCTGGAACCCGTTTCCACCCTTCAACGTTCTCCGGGTTGTGAACTGAAATGTCGGGGAGCCAGCTGGACGGGAAGGGGTGGCATAGCTGACCAGTGACAGACAGCATCGCTTCGACGCTTGCAAAACTCAGCAGAGTAGGTCAAGATTGAGAATGACTGCAAACTTGTCTCTTTTGGTCTCCTCTCTTGCAAACTCGTTTCCCTGAATCGCCTCACGGAACGAACCCTGGAATCGATTGCCCTTAAAGTTGCAGCAGCTCCCGGTTCCTGCATTCTGCCTCCTGCCCCACGGGAGCAGGAGCAACAAAAAAGGAAACTTTCACCGTCAGCAGCGGCAGCGCGCAGCACGCAGCAATCCGAATTGTTGTAACGATAGCTACCTAGGCCTATCCTACCTTGCCATCTCCATAGCCGTAGCGAGTCGCGATAGTGGATGGGGTGCTGGCCAGCTACCTACCTACCTACCTACCTACCCACCTTTAACAGCTAGCACCAGCCTGTACCCGTAGCTCTGCGGGTCTATTCGTCAGTTGCTTCGTACAGGAATCCTCTTTGCCGAGAAGCTACACTGCCACCCGGACTGGAATATCTCACACTTGACAATTCGCACATCGCTCCGCCTAACCGCCAACCGGTCGGCTTGTGCGACTGCCCTCAACCCTCAACGATACTCCAACCCCACCGGCGTTCGCCCTTGTCTGCTCCGCTTCCCGAGTCTGAGGTATTCGGGCAGGCCGGCTTTTCAAGACCCTCCAGGCCGCACGACGTCAGGCGGATCGCCTCCGGACCCGAGCTCGATCACCATTACTTCCGGACCCCCTTCTTGGTCTAGCGCAACATTATGCCCTTGATTCCTGCACGACGAAGCAGTCGAGAAGCTCGGCCAAACAATACATATCTGGACTGGGCACTGTCTCGTCAAGTTGCCCCGACACCCTCATCAACCCCCAACACGTACAGTCGTCATGCCTCCTCTATCACGCTCGCACTCGTGCGTTGATATAGACTATACCCTCAGACGACAATTCAACAAGACGACGTTCAGGTGAAGATATTCGCATCGTAGCACAGCCCGCACCCAACCATCGCCATGGACAGACACCATCAACGGACGAATACATACTGACAATTGTTTCGTTCCAGGCCGCTGCAACGTGAAATCATCACTGCCGCACTCGACGGCCACGATGTGTTCGTCCAGGCCGCTACGTCGTTTGGCAAGAGTCTTTGCTTTCAACTACCTGCCTGCATTGACCATGGGAGTAAGTGCCCAAAGCTGCTTCGAGCTTACAAGCACGCGTCGTCGCCGTCAGCTAACCTGGGTTTTCACTGCGGCAGTCACCATTGTCGTTTCGCCGCTGCTCAGTCTCATGGTGTGTGGTGGACGACTGACCGTTTCAGTTTTTGCTCAGACATGGCAGCTGACAGCTTCTGCCAGATGAACCAAATTGAAGCGCTGCGATCAGCTGGCATCGATGCTAGCTCCTTGAACAGCAACACGCCGCCCGCCGAGAGGGATCGCATTAACCAGGATCTTGCCAGTGGCCACCCGCGCATACGTCTGCTCTACGTGACACCGGAGCTGTGTTCTGGCGACTCCTTCCGGAGACGTATCAAGCTGGTCTACGAACAGTGTGAATTGGCGCGCATCGCGGTTGATGAGGCCCATTGTATCTCGGAATGGGGCCACGATTTCCGAAAAGACTTCAAACGGCTGTCCTGGTTTAGAGAGACGTTCCCGACCGTACCAATCATGTGCCTGACGGCCACTGCCAACCCCATCGTTCGCAAAGACTTGCTAAAAACGCTGGGCCTCCTAGAACAGCCCGACAGGCTCAAAAGTTTTGTCATGACTGCCCATCGGCCCAATCTGCATATTGAGATCAGATATACAAAGGACCAGGACGACGACCGCCTGTCTGACTTTCTAGCTTGGATACGTAGCGTGTACGAGAGAAGAAAGGCAGACCCTCGCAAAGCAGAGCTAGAAGCAGCCGGGGAGCGAGTCGACAATGTCTCCGGCATTATATATACGATATCGCGAGATGAGTGCGAGTCTCTCGCGGCGGCGCTCAGAGACGAAGGCGTGGGGGCGAGGCCATTCCATGCGAAACTTACCAAAGAGACCAAAGAGCAAACCCTGGCTCGCTGGGTGAAGAACGAGCCTGGCTACGATGTCATTGTGGCCACCACAGCGTTCGGCATGGGTATCGACAAGAACAATGTGCGATTTGTAGTTCACTGGCGGTTGCCCAAGTCATTCGAGGGATACTATCAAGAGGCAGGCCGCGCAGGCCGGGACGGCAACGCGAGCTTTTGCTTTCTATACTACAGCCGTGAAGACCTGCAGCGCGTGCAGAGTATGATTAGGAAAGGGAATCGCGACGGATCGAATTGGGAAGCGCAGGCAAAGAGTCTGCAAAAACTTGCCCTATACTGCGAAGACACGACCGCTTGCCGCCATGCGCAGATCTGCAGGTATTTTGGTGAGGACGAGACACCAAAATGCGACTTTGCTTGTGATTGGCACAAGGACGCGCAAGGCCTTCAGAGGCGCATGATGCGTGGCCTGGCAGACGAGCAATGGGTCAGCACGCAGGCCGAGTATGGCCAGTATGAAGGCTACTACGACGATTGATGAGGGATGAAGACGTGGTGTTGGGTGAGTGTGGCTCTGGTCAGTTATAGTACCCAGAAAGGAGAGCGATGGCGGACGACACACTGAAACAAGGAGATTGCGGTGTTGGGCCATATGTGCATTTGAGGAACACAACGCTGCTGAGCACCAACTTAAATGGACTGCTGCCCTGATGAAGGTGGCAAGCCCTTCTAGGACCAAACCGAGGGTGGCGCCAAGACGCCAGCATTAGTTTCGTCCAGTTCCAGTGAGATCGGTGACGTCTGCTCGCATCGCCCGATCAGTCTAGCCTGCAAGAGGCCAACTAGATACTTTGCTGACTGACTGACCCAAAGCGACATTTGATTTGGAACGGGACAAAGTTTGATGTCCAGGCCATGTGGCCTTCCCGGTCACCAACCGGAGCTCCCGTTAGCCCCCGTGCCGGTGGGAGGACGGCGCGTGGACCTCGGCCGAGGTGACGTGGTTTTGTTTATTTGAAATTTGATTATTATGGGGCCGGATGTCGTGGATGTCGTGGATGCCGTGGATACCACGGTCTTTTACCTGCCGCATACTGATAGCGGGGTGGACAATTAGAGCTCTTCCGTCTCTCTCTCTCTGCTTGGAGTTGAGCGTCTGGCAATGTAACCTACCCTGCAACTCTGCACGGTGCTTAGTTATCCATGGTTCCACGTCGCGGACATGGGGACACACTTTTTCGTCGTTGATCGGCGATGATTAATTCATGTGCATGTCTAAGTGAAAACCGAAACCCTTCACAAACGCACTCGCCTCGCTCGTTATAGACTAAGCGGAATACACATCAAGCCGATCATTCTTGTAACCTCAAGATACACAATATGGAAGACGAAGAAAAACCCACGATTGTAAGAAGAAGGAGGAAAACCTCCACAGGATTAAACGATATACTTAACACTGAACACACCTTTGTTTCTGTAGAAATGCAGCAGCATGGAGGCTTTCAAGCCTCTCGTTCTAGACCTTCAGTTGGTAGCCCAGATCAGCTGTGACGTCGTCCCGTACACCGGCTTCTGAACCTGCTCCCAGCCGCCGACGCCAACCACCTGTACATAAGCCCGCCACATCCCCTCAAAGAGAAAGACAACGAAAACTCAGTTATCGAATACAATGGGCCTTTGCAGAAAAGTGTACACTATGTGGCCATCTACACTACCTGTGCGAATTCAAGTCCCACATTTCGCCGTCTGCAAAGAGGCTAGTTGTCTAGGTAGATAGGGACTTTCGATCTGGATATCTGACTAGCTTCCATGCGACGGTTGATTATCTAATCAAACTAACATTTCATTTCCATCCAGTTTAGGACGATATCTTAATCTGTACTCTACAGACTTGCCCCCCTCCAAGCCCACCATACCGAATCCACGTCGTGCTATCTTTTCTGCAGGTCAGCATTTGTCAGTCGGTTGTTGCGCATCTTCGAGCATATAAGACGTCACCTCAGTCAGCCCCACCAACATACCTACGTACATATATAATTCTACTCCCNTCCACGACCACCACACTCCATGCAAGCCTTCTATCGCACATCCACCGTCGCAGCATCACGAGCAGCAGCACCCACGAGACTAGCATTGATACGGAGACACCTCTCTTCAACAGCCCGTACTATGGCTCCCATCACCAAGGAAACCGATTTCCTCGTCATCGGCGGCGGCAGCGGCGGCCTGGCCTCGGCTCGCAAGGCCAGCGGACAGTTCGGCACAAAGGCCCTCATCGTTGAGGGCTCGCGGCTGGGAGGAACCTGCGTGAACGTGGGGTACGTCGAACCATTGGAGGAACCCCTCTAGGCCACCTGAGAAAATCGAGAGCTAATTTGACGTGCCCTCCACTCCCAGCTGCGTCCCGAAAAAGGTTACCTTCAATGCCGCCGCCATCGCCGAGACCATCCACCAGGCAAAGTCTTACGGCTTCTCCGTCGCCGAGACGGCCCCCTTTGACTGGCCCACCTTCAAGACGAAGCGTGACGCCTACATCAAGCGCCTCAACGGCATCTACGAGCGCAACCTCAACAATGACAAGGTCGAGTACCTCCACGGCTGGGCCAAGCTCACCTCGCGCAACGAGGCCGAGGTTACCCTTGACGACGGCACCAAGGCCCTCGTAAAAGCCAAGAAGATTCTTATCGCTGTCGGCGGCAACCCCACCATCCCGCCCACCATTCCCGGCGCCGAGCTCGGCACCAACTCGGACGGCTTCTTCGACATTGACAAGCAACCCAAGAAGGTTGCCCTCGTCGGCGCCGGCTACATTGCCGTTGAGTTCGCCGGCATGTTTAACGCCCTTGGCTCCGAGACCCACCTCTTCATCCGCCACGACACCTTCCTGCGCACCTTTGACCCCCTCATCCAGGAGACCGTCACGAAGGAGTATGAGCGTCTGGGCGTCAACCTGCACAAGCGTTCGCAGCCCACAAAGGTCGAGAAGGACGCCGAGGGCAAGCTTACCATCTTCTACAAGGACGCCGAGGGCAAGGAGACGTCCGAGGGCGGCTTCGACCACCTCATCTGGGCCATTGGCCGCACGCCGGCGACAAAGGACATCGGCCTCGAGGAGATTGGCCTCAAGCTCAACGAGAAGGGCCATATCCCCGTCGACCAGTACCAGAACACCAACCTGGAAAATATCTATGCCCTTGGTGACGTCACCGGCCAGGTCGAGCTGACTCCCGTTGCCATCGCCGCCGGCCGTCGCCTGGCCGAGCGTCTGTTTGGCGGCCCCGAGTTCTCCAAGGCCCACCTCGACTACTCCAACATTCCATCCGTTGTCTTTTCCCACCCCGAGGTCGGCAGCATCGGCCTTACGGAGCCTCAGGCCATCGAGAAGTACGGCAAGGACAACATCAAGGTCTATAAGACCAGCTTCACCGCCATGTACTACGCTATGATGGAGCCTGAGGAAAAGGGCCCCACCGCCTACAAGCTCGTCGTGGCCGGCCCTGAAGAAAAAGTCGTCGGTCTTCACATCGCCGGTCTTGGCAGCGGAGAGATGCTCCAGGGCTTCGGTGTTGCGGTCAAGATGGGCGCAACGAAGAAGGACTTCGATAGCTGTGTTGCCATCCACCCGACTAGCGCCGAGGAGCTCGTGACTTTGAAATAGACTTGCATAGAGATGTCGCGAGGCTTAGAAGAGGAGGAAGAGATACCAATTCGTAAAATTCCAGGTTTAATGCCACACCACGTCCCTAACGCCTTTGCTCAATGTGAACAGTCATACCAGTCCCTGGTTTCTTTGTCCTCGACGCCAGTCCGTTTTCCGAGTTCCCTTAGCGCCCAGCTCCCAAGCAATTCAGGTTTTCTGTTCAATTCTGGACGTCCTGTCGATTTTGTGCCTAGGTAAAGTACCCATAATTTCGCGTACTGTTTGGCCACGAATGTTATATCAACGCAATCAAGATGTTGCCTTGCCATACTACCGTGCCGCCGATCTTTCCTTACAGGTAGACCATGCTGACAAGGCTAGTGGCGGAGAGGCCGAGGATAGTGAAAAGGAATGCGTGAGGGGCAATGGCACCCGCAGCGCTAGGCTTCGATTCCTGAGGTTTGTCTCCGCTGGGACGTGGCATTAGCATGAGCTATCCACATTGGAGATGACACCGCAGGAAGAGACTCACGTGCTGGTTGGTATTGATGGCGTCGGAGTCGCGTCGGGCTTGGAGCTACCAGAAGGCTCCGAAGTCGAAGTGGGAGCGTTGACAGTAGCCGAGGTCAATGGCAGATCGTCAACCTTGAAGCCAATCTCGGCGCAGGTAGATGCGTATGCGGCGTATGCGGGCTTGAGGTCTTTACCGTTGCAGATGCTGGTCAGATTGCCGACCATGGCGGCCATGTGATCATCGCAGAGGTTCTCGACACCGGCCGGGTTGGGTTGCTGGCCCAAGGCAGCAAGAAGGCAGGCGGGAGGGGCTGCCGCGGCAAGGTTGACGAAGCCAACAATGGCAGAGATTATGACGGTGGACTTCATGCTGCAAATGAGGTTTGATGTGGGTAGGTATCGTAAGAGCTTGAGTTATTGGAAGGGTATTGCTGGAAGAAGGGGTAACGCACGAGTCGGCCGGCGTATGAATATACAGGGCAGGAAAATTACGAGAAGTGTTAAGAACGACGTCAGGGGCTGCTTTGCTAAGAGAAATGCAATTCGTTCAGTTTCTCGGTCGGGGAAACCCGAAGGCAAAACGAAGTAGAATCAGGTGAAGAGGTCCGGAGGTTGACGATGCGGTGAGACGCAGCCTAGGGACGAGTTTGCTGTGCAAGTGTTTTGTCACACTCAACTCTCCCTCTTTCTGGCAAGAGGCGAGACCAACGGAACCCCTGTGACCTTGTGGGGTGGAGAAGGTGATCATCGGGAAATGCTCCGAGGAAGGCGGCTTTCCTGGGGAAGGAAGGGTCCGGTGGGTGGGGCCGACACGAACTTCACCTTCTGGAACAACTTCAAAACACCATGGCCTCTTTCCCATCCACGACGCCAAAAGCAGCCCCTTCCAGCTGCCGCGATCGGCTCATTCTCNGGGGGGGGGGATGGTCACACCATTACCAGCGGAATGGTACAACGCAGCCAAATGGTGGACGGCACCCTACTCCCCCTTATCCGGGGTTTCGTCACTCTTCCGCTCGTATCGAAAGCCACTGATTTCAACCGTCTGCTATTGATCGTATTCGGAAGCTCGGAACTATCTGGCCGGTCAACCAGCAGCGTGGAATTGAGTTTGTGTCCCTGGACTCTTGACCTCATCAGACAACCTGCGTCTGGTGACCGTGTTTGTCCCATTAAGGCAAGGTTTAACTTTCAACTGAGACCATGCCACACCACGTTTGTTCCTCTTTCGATTAATTCCCGACACTCGGTCTGCTGTTCTTGGCATCATTACTTGCGATGCAACGCTCGAGCTTGCAAACATCAGAATCAGCTGCATGAAACCCTTGCTCGCCACGTGTTCACCTGCTAATGATCTAGATACAAGCAAGATATCATTACAATGAACTTCTAATAAAGAAGTGGTTCGACTTACCAACTTGTGCCTCATAACGCCTATGCGACTGGATGCGGCAGCTCTCATGATTTCTGCTGCCAGAAGAAGCACCCACACATTGGTCTTCTTAGTCGCCGCGACTTTTCGTGTCACGAAACTTCAGATGAGTTTCGCTTCTTCCACAGATAAACGAGTCATATCTTCCGCCTTGCAAACTCGAAATAACCTGACCACCTAAAGCCCCCACTATCCTCGCCTCGCCTATTAAGTCGACAATGGCCGGAAACAGCAGTCGTCAACAACCGTTGCACAGGCCATTCCTTTCATTCTTGCTCCGAATTGGAGGGTATTCTACCTTCTTGTCTTATTCCAGCCCCAGAAGCCGGCACCGCGGCGCGTTTACTCGACGCCCATCTTGACGTCGGGAACGCACCAATATCTCGGGATTCGCCGCGGTGTCGAGACTGAAATCTAACACACGAAATCCCTCTGGCACGCAACACGCCGCGTCTCTGGCGGGTAGCGCACTTTACCCACATCTTCTTATCCACCAGAAGAGCATGATCACGAGCCTCCCTCTTTCGGCCGTCGAGACTTGCGAACCCACTGACGGGTCATTCTTCTAGAACGACTTGTCGAGCTGACTCGACATGTGGGGTTCGTCCGTGTTTTGCGGATGCATCGGCAACGGGAGCTCGCACAGACGAATCTGCTGTAACCGGGTCATGGCCTCCGTTGTGTTTTGTGTGATTGAAGACAAGGCGTAAAGAGCTTGACTTATAGCGGTTGCCGTCACATACAAATCCCTCGAGCGATATAGATAGTTCCCGTGCGCACCCTGTCGTCTCAATCTTGCATTCAACGCACATGGTTACTTCCAAATCACAAGTTCATAGCTGCTGGATATCACCAGCATCAGCCCCCGAGACGTTCGCATTGTTGGAGTCTTCAGCTGGATAGTAGGTCTGGCCACCAATCGTGAGCCGCGGTTTTTCCGACCACGGGACGAGTCATTGTAGTAGTCGTCGGCCATGCAGCAGGTAAGTAAAACAAGACACTCTCGAACTTTCAGAGCACGGTCTTTCCACGCCAAAACGGTTGATCTGTGTAAGGTGTCGCTACATTGCTGCGCATCTCCGTACTTTATCCCCGGATTCCCCTGCGTGCATTCGCAAGGCCAACCCATCGACGGGCACAAGCCGTTCGGCTTCGCGTCTTCTTCTGCCAATCAAAACCGCACTTTATTGGTTTTTTACAAGGAACACATTTCTCTAGAGCCTGATGTTCTGAACAGCCTTCCGTGCAGCGATCAACCGGCCTTTGAAGTTTGAAACTTGGCTGTTGGAAGCTTAAGCTCCCAATGAGGGGCTTCGCAAGTACGATGTCAGGATGTAGACTTCGCTGAACCGTCCGCAGAAAGTTTACGCCCCCAGCGAATCTTCCATCATGTCGGATGGCTGCCCACGCACGACATCCACGAATGTATGATGCTAGCCAGCCGATCTAGACGTCCCCCAAATGTTTGCCTGCAGACCTTCGTTGGAAAGAGCTTAGGAGGCAGGGTGTGGGTTTGTTTTCCCAGTCCTGGCTAAATGCATCAACATTCGGCGGGCATTGTCAGGAAAATACGTAGGGTAGCACCTGTCAGTCACGGACCATCCCTCAAGGTTTTTAGTCCAAGGCTCCTCGCCGGAGCGATGATAACGTACCCCCCCCTCCCTTCTTGTGACGAATCTGTTGTTGAGAAATCCACTCCTTCGACCTGAATGTAACGATCGGCCAACATGGCGGACACAAAGGTCGCTCAAACGACGACTGTGACCGTCGTGATGATGAGCCTCATCACGCTGACAGTCGTGATGAGGACCTTTGTACGAAGTGTTCTGTTGCGGAGCTTGGGATGGGACGATAGTGAGTATCGTCGAGAATTTTGCACTACGACGGTAAAGCTGATGGAAAATAGCACTGGTGATCACCAGCTGGGTATTTAACCTTGACGTCGATTTACGAGATACTCTCTAACTGAGATAGGTACTCACCATGGCGCTTTGCACTACAATCCTTGTCAGTGAGTTGATTCTCCTCTGCCTACTGACTTTACTCAAGCTGACCTATAGCAGTGACTGGCGTTGGGTTGGGTTCCCACTTCGAAGACATCTCAAAAACAGACTATGATCAGTTTCTCAGGGTTGGTCAATAGCTATAAAGAGAGGTTGACTGATGGAGGCTGACGAAGTTGGTCTAGTATCAAGTCGTCACACAGCTCACCTACATCTGGGCTTTCGTCACAGTCAAGATGTCGTTTGCGGTGCTTTACCTGCGGCTGCTTCCCGACCAGATTTATCAACGCATCAACCAGTTTCTCATCATTCTGCTACTTGCAGAGGGCATCGAGGAGACAGCGGTGGTAATCTTCAGATGCACTCCTGTCGAGCGTGGTTGGACGCCATCCGTGCCCGGGACATGCCTGGACTTGACCATCTTTTACTACTCCGCTGTATGTTGAAGCAATCGGCAAGACCGATAGACTACTGAAAGATTGTTGGCTGACTCAAGATAGTTTGTCATCAAACTATTGACTGACCTGGTACTCTTCATTCAACCAATTCCGACCATTTGGAAGTTGCAACAGCGGGTTGCGAAACGGATTGGTGTCATTTTTATGCTCTCCCTGGGCTTGCTGTAAGTGCTCTACTCGATACCAGCAGGATCCATGGCTAAAGCTTCTAGTGTATGTATCATCTCAGTCATCAGAGTGAGCTACATCGGTGCCTTCAACCAAGACGTTACTTGTATGTGACCCCTACGTCAAGATCGAGCCTGCCGCTAACGGTTGCAGTCTTGGTTGCTGATCCCATGCTCTGGTCCGAAGTCGAGGTCTGCGCCCTCATCACCTGCTCCGGCGTGCCGTCGCTGCGACCATTGATATCACGATTCCCCGCTCTCAATAAGGCTCTTGGTCTCTCCACGGGCAAGTACTCGAAAGTATATTACCCAAATCAGCGAACAACGATAGGCGGTTCCAAGCCGACTGTGGGCCCAAATGCGTACGCCCGCGCAACACGAGGCAAAACCGGCGGAAAACTGTCCGTGAGCTCGAGCTCTTGCGGTCCTTCGACGACACGTAGCATTGCCGTCAGTATGGATATCATCCTGCCATTGGATCTCGACAGGCCATCGTTGGTGCACAGCGTGGAAATGGGTATCATCAAGATGAAGAACGACACCCAGTTATCACAAAAATCGGACATTACACCGTCCCCGTACGTGATGGAGGACCCTTATTTCCCCGCGGGACGGCCGATGGCCAGGGGGAAAAGTCGGGGGGGACATTCCTAACGGAACGGGCTGAATAGCCAACGAATGAATACCCTCTTGTTGAGACGCAATCTTGGGCATGTTGCCCAGTGCATATATTTTCGCAGAGAAAAGCTGCAACGGTTACTGTTAATGTATATAAGGCATCACAGCACTTGGCAAACAGGCATGTTAACTTTGGCTGCCTGCCGGCCTCGCCTCCCCCTTTTCTTTTACATATGATCGCTAGACGATACAACGCCTGCGTTTGAACAGGCCGATTCACTTCTTTCAAAAGTTTCAATCCTCGATGTTTCCCATCGGCAATTTTGTGTGCGTGTTTCCTTCTGCGGGTGATCATTAGGAAACCGATGGAGCCTCTGCTAGCTAGGTTAAGTGGCTCGGGAAGGCTCCCTATCGTTGCAGCATGTCGAGCACTGACGCGATTCCACGAAGCAACTTGTCTCTGCTTGACACACTCCGCGCCTGAAAGACCCGTCTCTTCAAAGCGGGTAGGTTAATGGCTCCTTTAAGGGGGCCCGGATAAGCCATGGGTGTGGGACAAGATCCCGGGACCCGGATCCGATGAGGAGACAAGATTTATGTCGGGTGAAGATACTCTGCCGTCACCATACAAATGAGAGTTTCTACTCCACTTTTCCATCCTAACATCTGTTTTTCTCCCTCTAAGTCTGGAAAAAAATAAAAAAAAATAAAAAAAATAAAAAAAACCTAGAAATATGAACTCTTTAAAATACTCTTTAGGGGACTAGTTAGGGTGGGACGCTAGGGTTTGGGTTGGAATTAGGGATAGAGTTAGTACAAGGAATATGAAATTAGTTGGGTTTAGATGTTAGGACTGGCAGCAGATTAGCAGGAGGTGACGGCAGGGTATCTGCACCTTTATCCGCCGTTCTGCGTNCCCCCCCCCCCCCCTCTCGTTTCGCCAGTGGCAGAGAGAGAAGAGGGCCCAAGATATCTGACTTTTGGTACGCATGGCCGGGCGCTGCCAAATTGGTGGAGCGGAGATAAGGGACATTTCGGATTTAAGGGAAGCAGCCCCACAAGCTGCCTGCCCTTACGCGCAGGGCACCCCTGTACTTACTTCCATCTCCATAGTCGCACCAACCCAACAAAGTGAGGCTATCGCCAGTATTTCGATATATCAAATCACACAACCTGTGACTATTTCCAACACTGACAAAGAGGCATTGGGACGAGATGAAATACTTCAACATAACCCATGGTAAGGGATTTCGCCCGATCATTTCGGGCTCGAACCCC
>NWBT01000050.1:2081312-2134527 GCA_003386485.1 Colletotrichum lentis
CCCGTGTAGTCTGCTGTCGCAAATTTTTTTTTATGGAAGTTGATGAAGATCTGGTGAAAATATGACCGCCGCTTTCAGGCGTTGGATTGATGGGCTCTATGACAGGGAAGTTGAAGTGTGCATGTTGAAATCTGCATGAGGCTATAATAGAACATTGAATCGACGCAAGCGTCTTGTGGTTGTATGATAGGTAACATACCTAGGTGACACGGTAGGCAGGCTAGCCGAGGAAGACAAAAGCATTGCCCAGCATATGGAGACCCTCATCTTGTTGCAAGGGTCTTCGTTCATGTAAGCGGAAAAGGGCATCCTCGAGATAGCGCAACGGCTCTAAAATCCTGCTCTGCAACTAGTCATCATCTCGAGTATCCGTAGCTTCTTCCTTGATCAATGAACCGGGAGGGCTCGTTGCCATGCTCCATACCGGCACGAAGCCTACGAGAGATTCTAGAACTGTGCAAAGATCGCGGCAATTTGACGCATGAGACAATCTAGACACAGAGAGATTGGCGAGTCTGGTTACTTGAGCTTGTTTCTTCATAGGGCGACTGAAGACCTCCGGGCCGAGTTGGTCGCAGTACATCATGCATGGTATGCTCAAGGCCCTCTTAGTGCTCGCGATGAGTTAAGGGTGCACTTGTGCGGTGCCAAGTGATGGTGATTCTTGAGCCAGTAGGGTATTAACTAATCCAAGAGCAAACGGTTCATCTTCAAGATAAGTCCCTGGTTTATCGTTGTTTATGTCGCTGGTGTAAGTATGGATTGGCTTGGGACATCTTGACTCTGACGATGAATCGAACTCGGTCTGCATCCCACTACCAGGTACCCACAACCTCCCTGGAAAGGATTTAAAGCAATATGTCTCACCTATTGACTGCTATGACTTTACCGGGACAAAGTCAGAATCTTGGCTAGGGGAGTCACCCTTCACTTTACAGGATTTACCGCCTCACAGGGGCAAAAGTCCTACTTAGGTCCTACGAATCTCTGGTTAATTGTTATCCTGCTCGACTCCGTTAGTAGAAGTATTTGAAAAGCAAAGAAGGTGGGAGGAAGTATCAAATAAGAAGTGCAGGAGGTATTTCTAATGCTGGAAGGTATGCTCTAATGGATAGGTAGTGGGTATTGCATGATACAGTGAGATTTCATCAGGAGGCCGACCCCAATCCGGCTTGCGGCCAATTAGTACAACCTTGAGACCATGCACGACCAACCACCAACCTCAGGCGCAACACTTGCCCTAGCATGGTCCGTGCACATTTCCAACTTCGTGCCTGTGGGGTTAGCGAGCCCGCACAAAAAATTACCAGGCGGTCTTCCTCGATTCTCTCGTTCCTCCCGAAAAAGTTCATTCCCGACAACCTCGACAATCCAACCACCCAACGCCGGCCAGCCACCAGTCGATTGCCTCTGAGTCACCATCAGGTTAGTTGAACGAGTAGCAGACGCAGCAGCATCCCGACTCGAATATCTTCTTCGAATACACTGTCGCAGCGGACGATACAACTCGATCTTCCAATCTTCGTTCCCCTGGCTCTACGTCAGAGCAAAGAAAGGCATTTCGCGATATCTCCATAATGACACTCGGAAGCACCAATCATACTGCAGTCCATTCCTTTCATGTCGCATACACATTTCGACGAAAATCTTTGCTAACTCCTCTTCTTCCGAACAGCATAAGCAATCATGGGTATCTCTAGAGATTCCCGCCACAAGCGCTCCGCCTCCGGTGCCAAGCGCGCCTACTACCGTGCGTAACATATTCGAAAGCCCGTATGCTCTTACCAAGCATGCGTTCTGACCTTTCTGCTCAACAGGGAAGAAGCGCGCTTTCGAGGCCGGTCGCCAGGGTGCCAACACCCGTATCGGCCCCAAGCGAATCCACACGGTCCGCACCCGCGGCGGCAACCACAAGTACCGCGCCCTCCGTCTCGACAGCGGTAACTTCGCCTGGGCCTCCGAGGGCTGCACCCGCAAGACCCGTGTCATCGGTGTCGCTTACCACCCCTCCAACAACGAGCTCGTCCGCACGAACACCCTGACCAAGTCCGCTGTCGTCCAGATCGACGCCGCTCCTTTCCGTCAGTGGTATGAGGCCCACTACGGTCAGAACCTCGGCCGTCGTCGCCAGCAGAAGCAGCAGGCCGCCGGCACCGTCGCCAAGGAGGAGGACGCCAAGAAGTCCAACTCTGTCGAGAAGAAGCAGGCTGAGCGCTTTGCCGCCCAGGGCAAGGTCGAGAACGCCCTCGAGAAGCAGTTTGAGGCCGGTCGTCTGTACGCCGTTGTCTCTTCCCGTCCTGGCCAGTCTGGTCGCTGCGACGGATACATCCTCGAGGGTGAGGAGCTCGCCTTCTACCAGCGCAAGCTCCACAAGTAGACATCACGCTCTTCGACTTCACGGTGAGGGCTGTGATGTTCTGCTAACCAGCGTCGCGTTGGGGGGTAACGGCATGATGGGGGGAAGCACTAGATAACTGACTCTCTCACGGGTTTCATGTTAACGGGAATGAAAAAAACATTTTATCGGGCTCTTAGGTTGTTCTTGGTGTTCAACAGGTTTTGCTTTTTCGTCAGTCTGGCAAAACCGCCAACGAGGGGTGTGATCAGCCTGCAATACCATGTAGGCTCGGGAAAAAAGCAAACCGGGCCGACGGACGGGTTATGGGTTATTAGGAAGACTCAAAAAGACTATACCACCAAGTTTTTGCCTGCCTCAAGCATATGGGTTCATTCGCTAACTTGACGTGAAGTTCTGTTTTGCCATGCTCTGTAACTGGTGTCGTAGTTGTATAAGTATACTGTAGGAAGACAACCCATCGCCATGAACTCCTTCTCATTTGTCTCGACATGGCTTTCCTCCGGCATATGCCCCGTTTTGATGTCAGGGGCGGCTGGCCAGTCCAATGCCAAATACGCGCCTGGGCTTGTCGCCACCGGCGTATTCCTACCGCTTTGTTGCAATGTTTTGGATATCAAACATGAAAGTCCATTTCTTGGATACTCTTCCCCGGCTCCTTGTTGCCCCATAGCCATCTTTGGCGCCCAAATGTGCGTTCGGCCAGCAAGCAAACGACACAACCTCTCCATACTTAATGGGAAGCCACAATTACTTTTTGTACATTAAGATATTCAGAGAACTCTGCTTCTGAGTTTACCAGGATTGTACTTCGGACACATCACTTCAGGCAAACTGTCGCTTGAGGTCCGTCCACTTCCGTGTAAGTGTCTCGTGCTGAGAGTTGATCTGCCATGAATGTCAGTGGACGGTGGTCAGTTTGAGGGGATGAGAAATATCGTCTCACCTCGGCATACTGCATCTTTGTCTGCACAAGCTCCTCCTCCAACTCTGCCATCTCCTTCTCCAACTTCTCGTTCTCCTCATGAACCTTTTGGTTGCGCTTCATGAGATCGTCGCGCTCGGCCTTCCATGCATTCTCGAGTTCTTCGGGCTGCTTCTGGATGACGTTGCGCAGCTCGCGAACCTGTCCTTTTAGACTTTCGTTTTCATCCTTGAGCTCCTCGTTCTCGACCTTAGTGTGAACTAGTTCCGTAGCGAGGGCCGCCTGCTCGCTGTCGTACGCCTCGACACGTTCCTCGAGCTTACGCACCTTCACGGCAAAGTTGATGTTGGCGCTCCGCAACTGTTCGAGCTCTGCCTCCCGCTCCTTCTCCGTCCTCGTTTTCTCTTCCCATTCGAGGGTGTAAGCCTTCAGGATCTCAGGGGTGATCTTCACATCGCAAGCATCCCTGACGAACTGGTCGGCGCGGTACACTTCCTTGTCCATGCTCGAACTGGAGCTTCCGAAGAAGCCGTTTTCCAAGATACTTCCGGCGCTCGGTGCCATGTCAATGTAAGCGTCGAATAGCTTGTCCTTAAGGAAGATTGTGAGCTGCTGCATATCTGAGATGGCGAGCAGATTGGCAACGTTTTTCTGCATCAGGACGATGCCGAAGCGCAGAATCGCCGACAGGCCCTCGGATAGAATCAAGTCGTAGATACGCAGCACAAGTTGCAGGGGGAAGCGGTAGGCAAAGAGTGTCAAGAACCACTGGGTAGCGTAGAGATGCGGTGAGATGCTGCGGCGGCGGAGGTGGCAGTACAGAGCCGGCTCAAAGTCCTCGAGGAGGCGCTCGAAGATGTACAAGTTCTTGTGAAGACCGGGCATGTCCTGAGTGAAGAGATCGCGTAGGTAGTAGTGGTTCATCAGCCGTACTAACAGGCAGAATGCTTCCTCCTCCGACATATTGAACAGGAGCGGCATAATGAGGAAGTTCATGCCTTGGGCGTAGCCGACTGCCTCATCAAACAGGGCATATGCCTTGCACACGCCGAAGAGGCCTTCTTGGAGCCCCGCCGCAGCCGCGTATTTGGAGAAGCTGGTTCTCGCGCCCAGGTCCCGCCGAATGGTCTTCTCGAGCTTCTGCAGCATGGCGGTGTCCTCCTTTTGCTTCTTTTGCCTCGCCACGGTGGCCGCCTGCTGTGCCTTCAACACGGCCTCGGCGCTCTTTTCGTGGGGTGAGGGCATGCCGTTTGCGCCCGAATGCTCCGAGTGAACCGACGACGCGGAAGAGTTGACAATATCGTTCTGTATGCTGAGGTTTCCGTTGCTTCCCGAACTGACGGTGCTCTGGCTGTTCCGATTGACTTCCTTATCAGTGCCTCTAGCCACAAGCTCTCTGTACATGATCTCGAGCTCTTCATTGTTGCTCTGGGCCAAGACTTGCCAGATGACTCCACGGATGGCGTTAGGAATACCGCTGGCTATAGCCCTGTTCAACTCCTCGGGGCTCGTCCGCGCAACGACCGCCGGGCCTTCGTAGACGACAGACTGCCACAGATCCCAGTCTACCTGAGCATCCGAAATATCAGAGGGGCCGGCCGAGACTCCAGATACAGTCCCTGGTGCTAATGCCGGGTTCGGGGTTGTGGGTAGTGGCGACTTGGGTGCCTGGTCGGCCCCCAGCTCCTTATCGTTGCCGATATGTGCAGGAGGGGTGCTCAACCCCAGTCCTTTGGGGGGTGGCACAGGTTTGTCGTCGTCGCTCGGCAACGTGATGCCCGCTTCTTCCCGTAGCCGCACCATCTTGAAGCGGTCTTTCAAGCTATGGCGGGGCACACCGCCGGCGCCGACCCTCTCCTTCTCTTCATCCAGCCTGCCGAGCATCATCTCGGGGTTGCTTGTCAAGGTCGCGATGGAACTGGCAGTGTTGCGTCGAGGGGAGGCTTGAGGAGGAGGCGATGTCTCCTTTTCCTTGCTCGTGCTGTTGCGGGACAACCAGGAGAAGGGACTTGTGAGCTTCCTAGTCGGGAGCCCTGGGGGTGGTGGCAGAGCGGCAGAAGGGGCGGTTTGCGGAGGGGCCGCGGCTGTGACTATAGGGGATTTGGCGGGCGATGGCTCGGCTGGCGGCGACCATGGCATGGATGGGAGGACGCCGGTGATGCTGCTAATGGACATCTTTTTGGGCGGGGGTTTCTCTTCGACAGGACTAATGGGTTTCGATTCTGCACTTAGATTTAGCACATTGACACACGTCAATCGGTTCATGCGGCGAGACAACAAACCTGATTCTTGCAGAGGAGGGTGGTCATCGTCCAGCTTGATGTCGTCCAAATTGGAGGTGTTGGAGAGACGGTGGGATACAGGAGACGCCTTCCTCTTAATTTCGCTATCGTCTTCGTTGCTCTTGAATTTTTCGTCGACAAAAGGAGTAGTTTCCTTTGCGGGTGATGGCGGAGCTGCTACCTCCTCTTCGTCTTCGATCTCCTCCTTTTTCGGGGGTTCAGGGTCCGTTTCCTCGGTGGACGGCGGTTTCGAGACCGAAGGCGTCCTCTGGGTAAGGGAGCGGACTTCGGCCACCTCAGCTACCTCGGCGACATCAACGGCGGCGTCTTCGAAAGCATCCTGCTGCTCGTACCGTCACGTTAGCAAACAATGCCCCTTTAGGAAGGTTCTCTGCTGCAGCATTTGTCCCAAGCCCAGGGTGGGTGGTTGATGCATCAAGGGAGGAAAAGGGACCGTTACATTCTCCTCATCCGAATCGGAGTCAGTCGAAAGTCTCTTGTCTTTCATCTTTGTGACCTCGGGCGAAATAGTCGCAGCAGGCTTGTCTGGCTGGGACATGGCGAGATCGAGAATCGTAGGTCAACTTGCGCTGACCTATGTTTGTGGGTTGTAGGTGTGAGTGTGTGCGTGCAGTTTGGTGGGACGAGCTTCTCTTTCTCCTCCAGTCATGGAAGGTCGGACTTGTTAGTACCTCAGTTGGTGGCCATGGAGATGGGGGAGTGGGCGCTCCAGCACTAAGGCAAGTAGGTAATGTATGTAGTTAGGTAGCAAGGCAATTGTACACCGTGTCTGTGCTGCTGAAGAATGCTTTGTGATATGGTGCTATGGTATTCGTGAAGTGCAGGAACGAGAGGCACGAGGGGGGAGGGACGCTGGGAGGGGTTTGCTTTGTTGCTGTGATGATCTTGTTGGTGAGCTTGCCAGAGAAACGGACGACCGAGAGTAAGAGGACGAAGGGATCAGGATCGACGGGTCGAGGGTCGAGGTTAGTAGTCGAAGAACGGGTGTGGCGGGCAACGAGTTGCNCCCTCCCCCCCCCCCCTTCCTCTTCTGACCTGCTTCGGGTTGGGGGGAATGGGGAATTAATCGAAATCGAATGAAGCTGAGCCTCACCGCAGATGGGGGACGGGACCCAGAAGTATCGTCACAGCGCTACATAGTGGCACTGTACCTGCCTGCTACCCACCTACTTGACTGGGGACCTGGAGGCAGTCTGCCCGTACCGAGTCGCAGCGGAGTGGACAGCAGTGACTGGCTGTGATATGAGCCCCATATCCGGATATCATTCGCCCAATCTTCAATGCTCAGCACCCTTGAGTCCTTGACATCCACCGTGGTCTTCTCATAGGTGCATTCAAGACTGCGTTGGGGGCGGCCAGGGTACATTGGGGGGAGAGAAGAGGACGCGGTCAGGCACTGATAGCTTAGCGCGCCGCTTACGGCACGGGATCGCGCTCTGTCTCGGGGGTCTGGATGCCGCAAGTTCATGTCCGGAGCACAGAATGCCAGCCCCCCGCACCCTCCCAGTGAGCCAGAAACACTGTCAAATTGCCATCAACGACAGGGGAGCCCTCTTCCTCGACTGGTACACTAAACAGACCGCGGGGGCCAGGCAAAGGAAATTGGCTGGGATCGACGGGCAGGGAAGCTGTTGTTTCTTGATGATTGCCCAGCATCCCCTACGCCCTTTTCAGCCTCCCAGAAGCTTTTTCGGTTCATCTGGTCCTCTCGCTAGATGACATCCCCTCAGGTGCGTGCCCGAAAGAATTGACCCGCAACCCTGGATCTGAGGGAAGTGGTCCGATGTACGGATAGCGGTCTGGGTTTTCCAACAGCTTCCTTAATCTTCAGCAAAACAATCTCATGGGTACGAGTGTGTTCACTCTCATACCCATAAGAGCGGTACTCCTCGTCCCTAGTCCCGCGTAAGAGTACCGCAAATGCTAGTTAGGCACTATGCCCTCCCTGTTTAATGGACGCCTTAGGGCTGGGGAAGAAGTGGAAGAGTCAACTTGTATAGCATAACGCCAACAAGAAGTGCCGCTGTACCAAGTCCTGTTTGTTTGTTGCTGTCTTGGCTCCTGAAGTCTCGGGCATGTGTGCGCGTCTCCCTGAGAGGAGCTTGTCCTCAAATTAGTCCTGTTCGGCCCAACAGCTGCTGCCCCTGCAGCCCCTGCAGCACAAGCTGGCCTCTTGGTTGGCATGATGGTTGAGTCGCCGAAGCAGAGCAATCGGGGGGTGAAGGAGGGATGATGACTATATACCTGCCCGGTACGTGTCATGTCTCGGCCAACCGTCGGCGTACTGAGTACACCGTTGGTAGCACCAGCCTTTCCCCATTGGTACGATCCTGATGTCTTCGCGCCGTTGTACGGATATATCGGTAATATCTCATCGTTCGCCCTCCCCCCTTTTTTCGACCTAGCCATCCGTACGCCATTATCTCTGTACCAAGAGATACCGGCCGTCTGCAGGCCCGGAGTTACGCCGTTCGTCCGTTGTTCTGGTTGAGAACGGGGCCTCGGGGGACGACCGCACCGAGGCGCCCACCGCTTCCCCTATGATAAAATCCGGCGTCAGGGGCGGAAGCCGTTGGACGGCAGTTGTCCCATCCGCCATGACTGTTATCAAGCTGACATGAAACGCCTGGCATGGGCACCAGAAAAGCGCGGCGGCTGCAGCTCTGGGTGTTGCGCAATCTGCATGCAAACAAACCCTATTTTGGCCAGTTCTCAACCAGCCCAGGTCTGCAAGTCTCGAGACTCTGGAATGCTCCCAAGCCCCCCCATATTCTGCGTGCCACTCAAGTCGTTTGTTTCTAGCCACACACGGAGATGCCGCGTTCGGTAGCACATCAGCCACACAAGACTCCGAAAGAGAATCAGAAGTTCAGGAGTCATCATAGGTCACATTTATTCAGCCATATCAGTATTGGTAGTTGCTGTTGCATGGCCCAAGACCGAACAGGTTTCTGCTCCCCACAATTTCTAACCAGACAAGCAAGCGCCTTGGGTATAGGCTGTGTGACTAGCTAGGGCTGCGTCCGGGCTTGTCTTGGATAGAGCTGACAAGTCACTCACACTGCCAGCGCACGGCACGCGAAGTGGATTGGCCCGAGGCCCCTCTTCCCACATGGCCGGTTGTTGCAATGTTTCCAACGGTACACGTTGTCGGCGATGGGTTTTGGTCACCATGCAGTCATTGCCATCGGGGAAAGGTGTTGGCCCTTGGTGGCCTCTCAAGTTGGCAGGCTGCGCAAGGCATCTAAAGAGAACACAATCTGGGTGCCGGAGCGTGAGACTCGGGTGCATATGCAAAACAACGACAGCCCCACGATGGCATCGAACCGTGCCTCTGACCTCTGAACACCCAGGTGGGCTTTGAAGACTGTTCAACATTGTTATCGCGGCCGACGTCGTTCAGTGAAGATTGCATCCTAAAGGTTAACCCAAGGTTGGGCCGGTAGTTTCATAATTCCACTTGTTCGGGGCCCGCATGTTGTCACACTTCGTTGTTGTACGTAAAGAGAGGAGGCGACAGTTATGACCACAACAGATCTAGACTGACTGGTTGTGGTTCGCTTTCCTCCTTACCCGCGCTCTGAGACTAAAAAACACAGCGATTAAAAGTCTAGAAGCAATACTCAAGGTCAAAGTGTTCAGTTTTATGGGTACAGCACGATGATGCTGCCATCCCCCCCAAACCCACTGCCTTCTTCGGGAGACATTGACGTACAAGTCGCCATGTTATTTCGTTAGGATAGACGTATGGTAGTAGATAACTGCCTTGCGGTACGTACCTCTGAACCAAGACGTTTTCCACGCCGAGCCCTCCCCTCCCACTTCCTGACCGCGTCCTACCCGCGAGAGGTGAGCCGTGCGTGCGCTCACATCCCCGCTATCCTCCTCCCTCCCGTCATACCGCTGTCACTGTCTTTCCATCGCCATCAGCACTGTCTTCTACACCGAGGGAAACACAAGTCTTTACAGTGTGCAAAGCATGCCCGACAGCAAACTGCCCGCCTGCTCGTCCCACCCTGACTGACCGCCCACAAGGCGGCAGACCACCCGCCGCTGGCTTGCCAGCCGAAAAGTGAGGGCACTTTCCTAGGAAGCTACCTCTACCTTCCTTGCTATTACGCAAAGGGCCCACTATAACCGCACCTACCTTTCCTTACCGATTTGACATCTGCAACTTCTTTTTCCACCACACTCTCCAACATCTCATCCCGCCTCTCACTTTTACCTCGCCCCAAATTTACTGACGCTCGTTGCGACCGACGGCTTAATCGACCCTGCTACTTGTTGCTCGCACGGAAAATACGAAGTCTTCTCCGAGCGACGCGCGCCCATTTGATGCCGACGACGACCACCTGAACACACTGGTATTGGCGAAGCTGTTGGTACTGTAGCCTGCAAGGACGTCCTGCACACCCGGCCTTGCACCTCTTTACCTTGGTGACCCAAGATTTCCCGTCGTTGCCCGGTTGGTTTTTTCTCTCGACTTTTTACTCGATCGAAAACCTTGACCTCTTCCTTTTCATCCTCCCTTCTCGACTGTACATTATTCAAAGACAAGGACTCCCTCTTCGGCGACGCGTTCGTTCCGTTTGCGCCAGAATCAACAAGGTCCCCGTTGCTCCATCAAGACTCTGCTTTCCGACCCAAGCTAGCTAGCAAGGCTGCACTTATGAACCTGCGGCCCTGCCGCGCTCGCCCACGATGGGGAAGATAACGAAGCAGATGCAGCCTAAGCATGCCGAGACTTTGGTAAGTTCACTCCGCCTGCCCTGTGTGTGTCCTCGTTCGGCGGCCAGCCCGGCTAATCGCCCGCAGTCTCCATGGCTCAAGGATTTCGTCACGTCGGCCTGCTCGACCCCTTTGCCTCTTCTCCCAGACCACCTCTCCAAATTTCCGACGAGATGGCCTTTCCCAAGAGGCGATCTTTACCACTGGATCTCTCTCCTCAACCGATTCGACAACATCCTGGACTGCTTCTCCACCACGTACAATCTCGATCAGGGCCCCCAAAATCGCGATTTCGGTCGCGACCTTCTCCTTAATCGAGGCACCAAGACCGAATCATACGGTGATCAGATATGGGATGCCGAGGGCTTGTCCAAGCTGGGCTACGAGGATGATGGTGATAGGCAGCTTATTGAGGCTGTCCTCAAGTTCACCCGTACCCTCCTGGAGCACTGCGGCAACCGAAGCATCTACTCTAGCAGCATGGTGCTGAACAATTTACTCAACACTACCGTCTTGTCAGTCCTCCTTGCCACACTGCAAGTCAGCGCAGAGTTGGCCCAGCGCTACCAAGCTTCTGTCAAGCGAATCGGCAGTGCCTCTAGAACAGTCAGCACGGCCTTGCTGGGCAATCACTACCAGATCGACCTCGACCGCGTACAAAATATCGCACTGCCCTTCTCCAAGACTCCGATCGTTAGCCTTTCGGACTCGGCGGCCGTCGCCACGCCCACATCCAGCACCAAAGGCAAAGACAAGGTCCACCCGACAAACCAGAAGAATGCAGCGGTTATGTTTGCCAACGATTTGGGGTCTGTTCTTACATCAGACAACACCCGTTGGAATGGCTGGGGCGACATCAAAGTTCCTTACACGGCGTCGTCCGCTCCAAAAGACCAGCCCATCCCGGCCGCTTCAGAGCGTGTTGCGTCGAGCATGCCTTCCACGCCTACCCCCCTAAGACGCAGCACAACGGCCGGATCACAGCACAACACCCCTCGCTCGGGTCGTCAGCCCGCGGCTGAAGATAGTTCACCCCTGAGTGTCCGGCAACCTGGTAACTTCGTCGAGCAAGCAAACTCCAGTCAGAGACTGTTTGACCTGCCACAGTCAATCGTGGCGTCCACCTCCATTTACGAGCTCCTTTCGCGATGCCCCGAGGATATGCCGGCTTCGACAAGATACGAGGTTCTCAACCGATTGAGAGTTGCCAAAGCGCTCCTGGGCGGTGCGGAGTCCCGGCAGCAAGCCCTTGCCGTCCGCTTACTTGCCATCACGAACCTAGCGTACATTCATCCCGAGTCTACCTTCCTCGAAAGGGTACTGCGTCATGACAATGATGAAACTCGCCGTTATCAGCTGGTCTACCAATTGGCTGAACTCATCCACCCCCCGGCGGATGGATCCATCCAGGTGCCTCTCTGGCTCCAATCCATTGTTCTCGCCCTCCTTGAAGTCATTTCCAACTACGCGGCGAGATACCAGGATGTCCTGTCCGCTCTAAATGCCAACGTCAACCACGGCATCCTTCTGTATGTTATTCGCAAGGCAGTTGCAGGCATGAAGACGGACGAACCGGATCGCAGCATCCATACTACCGAGGTTGATCAGTGGCGTACCAACCTCTTCTCGCTGACCACCCACCTGGCAATGTCTACCAGAATCGGCGCTGAAATGGTTACCGCTGGACTGATGGATATCCTGGTGGAGATTCTCAAGATCAGGTCTGACGTTGCTCAACGCAATCAATCCATGATCTTGGCGTTTATTGACGGCCTGATCTGGTCGTACCAGAATGCCTTCCAGACGTTCTTCAGCGGATCTGGTCTTGACGCCATATCCGAGCTTCTCGTTACCACCGTAGCCGGTGCAAACCAGCTGGTTGAGTCTGGCAAGGGGAACAAGCCAGAACACTTGTGCCAGGTCGTGGATTACGAGATTCCTTACTATCAGCAGCAGACGCTGAAATGGGTTCTTAAGTTCGTTCATCACATGATGACTAACTCTTACAGCTACGGCGGGAACACCGACAGACTTCTGCGTAACCTTGTAGACAAATCAGAGTTGCTGGGCAGCCTCCGAGACATCATGCAGAACACGAAGCGCTTCGGCTGCGTCTTGTGGACTAACACGGTTGCGGTGTTGAGTGACTTCATCAACAACGATCCCACAAGCTTCGCCGCCATCTCCGAGTCTGGCATGATCATTGCTTATCTGGAAGCCATCACCGGCCGCCCTGTTGCGTCTCAGCCAACCCTTCCGCCGCCGCAGGATTCGGAGGAGCAAACAAGAGACAACACGGAGGCGCAAACGGCGGCGGATGGGGGACCCGAGGGCAACCGTGAGGGTAACGATGATGAGAGCAGTCCCGATGCACTCAACGCCTCTGTGCAAATCGAGGCTGACACACGTCCTCATCCACCTCCCGAGGATGAGTTGGCCGCATCTCACGATACCCGTCCGCTGGCGCAGGGCATTTTGCCAGCTTCTGATGCCATCAACGTTGTACCGCAGGTTCTCAACTCGATCTGCCTCAACAACGCTGGTATGAAAATGGTAGCATCTTCACGCGCCCTCGAGTCGTTCTTGGAAATATTTGAAAGCCCAGCTCATGTCAACACCATGGAAACCGATCCTCATCTTGCCAGCAACGTCGGAGCCAGCTTTGACGAGCTTGCCCGGCACCATCCCAACCTGAGACGTCCAATCTCGAATGCTGTCATTGACATGGTTGCTCGGGTGAGGTCTCTGGGTATCTACAAAGCCAAGACTGCCGGCTGGGGTGCGAAACTTCTCTTGGGCGATGGGGCACAGAAGCCCGCTGCCGCCGACGAGGCATTGAGGGAGCGCCTCGCTTCCCACTCCACCAAGGGCAAGACATCGGAGAGCAGTGGCGACCCGGACATCGAAATGTCGGATGCAGCCGAAACCTCAACTCGAAAGCCAGCACTAGGTAGTGAAGAGCCATCCTCTTCTGCAACGGCCTATGATGACATCACGCCTTACGTCTACGCCTTGTCCAGCTTCCTCTCCGCCTACTTCAACAACAACACGCTGAAGGCCTACTTTATTAATCATGGAGGGATCGAGCTTTTGTTAGACGTCGCTGAGCTGCCCAGTCTCCCGCACGACTTTTGCGATTCGCACGCATCCCGGACGTTGCACTTGGTCATTTCCCAGCTCGTTGAACAGTCTCCGGTTCTCGGTCTGCCCTCCCTCCTTAGACGCGCACAGGCTTCTGTGGAGGCGCTCAGGCCATTGGCAGAGTACACCAAAGACTCGCCCTACTTTGGCCCGTTCTTGGCTCCTGATGACAAGTTGACCGTGGATCAAGTCCGGGATCTTGATACTGAGACGCAAGAAAGGATTTACAACGGCACCAAGATGGTCAAGGCTCTTCTCACCGCACAGTCGCTCATCAAGACTTTGTACGAATGCTTCACGTCGTCACCGCGCTCCAGCTCGGTTCAGCTCTATCCGATCAACGTGTTTGACTACTATCTAGACTTGATCAAGTCACTAGGACCTCTTCTGAAGGCTGTTCTGGCGGAGGAAGGAGCAGAGCACAATGTTCTGCCTCAGCACTGGTGGGCGAAGAGACCGGCTCCCGGCAGCGACGTTATGGTCTCATTCGGTGGGCCCGCTGGAGCTCAGACGGTCGGCGAGCCCGAGCCGGAGAACATCACGGTGCCAGTTGAGCCCTTGGGTGCTGCCCCTGGTGCCGTCCCGCCGACAGGTGTTGGTTCTCAGCCCAAAGGCCCAAGCAAGCAGGAGCAGACGACGCCTCGGTATCGTAACTACGAGACGCTTCGCATCCTCCTTCATTCGATGGTACCGTCTACGTTCCCCTTCTTTCAACAATTAGGCAAGGCCCTCTTCCCGAGACGCGAGCGCGACCCTTACTCCCGCCCGAAGCACATTGATCTCGCCAGGCAGCTGTCTGGCACGATTCTGGGACAGCTGGCTCCTTCAGTTGGTCTTGCTGAGCCTACGGCCAAGGAGTACCATTACTGGATCATCATGCTCCATACACTGACAGAGATGCTGATGGACTCTTCACGATCATCCAGCGATCGGTCATTTACCCTGGTCGTTATGCCGGTACTGGTAGCCTTCTTGGAGCAGGGCGGCTTCCTTGTTCTCACGGCCATGGTGCGCCGGTTCTCGGCCGAGATTTGCAAGGACACTGCAGATTCTGATGCCGGGACCAGTGCTAGTGCTAGGGTTGCGTCATTCGGTCTGGGGAAGATCTTCGAGTTTTTCGCTGCTCTCGTCAACGGCAAGAACATCTCTGACTCGTCTGCACAATTTGCCCTCTTGCCTCGCTCAATCGACAGACGCCCCGATGCGCCCATCTCTCAACAAATCGTTGTGGATGTGCGAATGGCTGTTCTTCCGGTGATTCGTGAGACGTGGGAGTCCTCCTTAATCGAGAAACTACGGCCTGACACAGTGGCCAAGGTCATCGAAATTCTTAAGATCGTCTCCGTGGGCGACCACGAACCATCCCCTCGAGACAGGCCTGCTGTCGAGCTCTTTAAGAAATCCCCAGTCCCGTTCAACTGGCAGGCTCATCATATCTTGATTGCGCAGCTTGTCGAAGACGGTACTGATTTGGACCTAGCCCGCGAAGCTGTCTTCAGAGCCAATGGTAATCAACCATCAGCAACGGAGTACAGCCGCCTCCACAAGGCTGGCAAAGCAGGCCAACGCAACCCTGTGCCCCCCGAAGACATCTACACCACCGGGCGAATTGAGCCATCTGATGCCCCAGCTCAAGCTGAGGCGTCCGCACCGGCAGCTCCCGCCGACGCTGATGCAATGGCAGTCGATGTGGCACCCGAGTTCGCCACACCGGAGCTGGATCGTCTGCTTGGCGACGCCGTTCGTGGCGATCTAGGCGACAGAGCACCCACTGATTCGAGCGGCAACGGAAACGGAACCCCTGCTGCTGCCACGGAAGCTCAAACCAGAACCATCACCTCTGCCCCAGCGGCCGCCGAGGACCAGGCCCAGACCGAGAACCGCCCAACCAACAAGGAGAATCTGGACAACGAACGGTCAAAGCTGCGGGAGAACCTCATTGACCGATCCCTTGACGTTGTTCGGGCTCACCCGCACTCGGCCATTGAGCTTTCTGAGCTCATAAGCGCAATGGTTTTCCGCCAGCAGAACGATGACGCTCGAGACGAAGTCGGCGCAACTCTGGCGAACGCGCTGACCTCTTTGTCCTTCGATGACAGCGACTCAAAATCCAACGGCACTAGCATTGCCGCATACGCTCACCTCCTGGCTCTCCTGATGCAGGACAAGACCTTCTTCAAGTGTAACATCGATACTTTGAGAGAAAAGGTGGACGAGTACATCGCATTCCTCAACCTGAAGGTCCTCCCGACGTCGAATGAAGAGCTCCCTCCTTGGATTCCCTACATTCTTCTCATCGTCGAGCTGCTGCTCTCGCATGATGAGCAGCCTCTTGAAGCTCATTGGAAGCCTCCGGTTACCGACAGTGAGGTCGCTGTACCGCCGGTGCTTCCACAGCGAAACCCGATTGTGTCGGACGACCAGCGAACCGCGCTTCTCGAAGCGATTCTTCGTCTGCTTCCCGTTCTCGGCAAAGAAGAGACTCTCGCAACGTCGGTACTCCGAGTCATTCTCATCTTGACGCGGAAGCCATCCATTGCGCTAAAGGTTGGAGAGAAGAAGAACCTCCAACGTCTGTTTGTTATGGCCAAGCAGCTCGCTGGCGCAGGTGCAACGCGTCTAAAAGAAAGCAAGACGACCGGCAGCATCATGGCGATCCTGAGACACATCGTGGAGGACGAGGAAACTCTCAAGCAGATCATGCGCGCTGAGATCCGCAACTTGTTTGAGAATCCTCAGCGTACTCAGAGGAACCTGGATCTTAGCACGTATTTGCGCACCATGGCCCCCCTTGCCCTGCGTTCTCCAGATCTCTTTGTCGATGTCACCAACGAAATGACCAAACTATCTCGTTGGACTCCAGGGAGTGAGGGCAGTAGCCGTGCCAATCAACTGGCACTGAAGGATCCCGAGTCCGCGGCCAAGGCCAATCCTACTGATAAGGACGCAATTGTCGAACCGGCTGTACAGGCCACAGAAGACCTTTCGATTCACGACGTCAAGCAATCAACGGAGACGGACGATAAGGAGATGGCGGATGCGCCGAAGCCGGTGGCTGAACTGAAGCGACCGGTGGTCGAAAATCCCCATGGCATCATCCACTTCCTCCTCTGCGAACTGCTAAACTACCGAGAGGTCGATGACAAGGAGTCCTCGCAGACGGCTAAGGACCCGAAGGGCACTGCGTCGCCTGGCGCCATTACCACAGAAGCTGGATCGCAAAACGCCGCGGCGGACAGCCAGGATGCTGCCGACAACAAGGATAAGGATAAGAAGTCGTCCAAGCCCATCTTTAAGGCTGAGGACCACCCCATTTTCATCTACCGATGCTTTTTGCTCAACTGCCTCGCCGAGCTCCTTCAAAGCTACAACCAAACGAAGGTTGAGTTCATAAACTTCAAGCGGAGCGCACCGATGCAAACCAACACCCCCGTCAAGCCTCGGTCGAATGTCCTGAACTACCTCATACACGACCTGCTTTGCCAAGGCAATCTCAGTGACAACGGAGACAGCATCCTGTCGAAGAAAAAGGCTGCTACATCCGCCCAGGCCCAGCAGGTTCTTGTTGCACTCGTGGCCAAGACTGGCGAAAAGGTCATTGACAAGACTCGGGATCGGTTTGAGTATGACGACGAGCCTGATTTGCTTTTTGTTCGCAAATTTGTCTTGGACACCATCCTCAAGGCATACGAGCGCGCGGCAACGCCAGAGGAGCCCGTTGACACACGTTATCCCAAGATGCAGTGTCTGGCCGAGCTGATGAACCACATCATTGGCGAGAAGGACAAGGAATCTACGTCCCAACGCACTCTCGACTCTGCGCAAGGCCGGTCTCAGGCGCAGTTGCGCAGAATGATGTATGAGAAGGGCTACCTCGACAAGCTGACTTCGTCTATCGCCGAGGTTGACTTGAGCCATGCCGGTGTCAAGCGTGCTATCAAGTATGTCCTCAGAGTTCTTCGCGTCCTGACAGATACCGCAAAGGAACTGAGCCGCTCGCATGTCATTCCCTCGACATCCCTTCCTGAGAATGCGGAAGACGACATCATTTCAACGTCGTCCATGTCTGACATGGATGACGACCGAGAGGAGACGCCAGACCTCTATCGCAACTCGACTCTCGGAATGCTCGAGCCTCGCGGAAGCGACGACGAGTCTGACGATGAAGACGGTGAGGCCGCGAACCCCCCCCTGGATGATTGTCGAATGTTGCCTAACGTAAATATAGAAGACGATGATGAGGAGATGTATGACGACGAATACGGCGACGAGCTTGACTACGGCGACGAAGACGTGTCCGACGATGGTGAAGGGGGCGTCAGTGACGAAGACGAAGAGCTTGGTGAAATGGGTGAGATTGAGGGTCTTCATGGAGAGCCTGGCGTCGTTGAGGTCATCATGGATGAGGATGATGATATGGACGAAGATGATGACGAACTCAGTGAAGACGACGACATGGATTCCGACGACATGGAAGACATGGATGACCACGTAGACATCGTGGAAGAGATCGTCGACGAAGACGGCAATCCCATTGAGGATGACGGTGCCTCGGATTGGGAGAGCGAGTCGGACGAGGAAGAGGACGAGGATGATGAAGATGTTGACTACGAGGCCGAAGCTCAAGAGCTCGAAGAGGATCATATGCACGGCATGGAGCCTGGCGATATCATCGACAACCTGGCCCGGGCAGTTATGGACCCTGAAGACTACGAGGGCGACGATATGGACGACCTCGGAGATCACTACATTGACGACGGCCGTGACGAAGATGGTGAGAAAACGAAGTCATTCTCTCCTTTTTATCCGAGGGCCCTGCTAACTTTGCTTACAGACGACGAGGATGACGATGAGGATATGGAAGAAGACGAACTCATCTATGATGAGGACTACCCTCGTAAGCAAACCACGCACTGCAATTCGCAACGACGACTAACTATTTTCGTTCTCCAGATGACCACCCGCCCCCCAACCTTCCATCTGCTCTTGGATGGGACACCTTGGTTGTCGAGCCATTCGGCGGCCATCCTCATCAAGCTCACCGCCACCGCCATGGACACCGCAGCCCGTTCCCTCCAGGTTTCATGGTTGGCGGTGGTCGCGATCCTCTTGGAGACTTCCGAAGCTATTTCTCCCCTCGGCATAGACCGAATGCAGTGCCTAACAATGCCGACGATGGTGTCAACCCTCTCTTGCGTCGAAACGGCCAGGGCCGCGATGCGTCCCCTCGCCCTGCGCCTGGTTCCGGCTTGATTGGCCTGCGTCTGCCTCCCGACATTTTCGGCCCTGCTGGGCAGCATCTATCCAACAGCCCTATTGCCATTCTGAATGACTTGGTTGCGTCTCTACCGGTTATGCGTCATGGCCAGTCTGCAGTCCATCTGTCTATCACCCAGAACGGGCGTGGCGAAGTGAGAGAATATCACGTTGCACCCCGTGATGCCAGAGCGGACAACCGCCGCGAAACCACCTACCATGAGCCTCAGCAAGCTGTTGCTTTCACACCCGAGACAACGTTTGAGCGCTACCAGGAAGAGGCCCGAATTGTGTTCGGCGGCGCTCACTTTGTCGAGAAAGCCCAGAAGCTTATCAATATCATCCTTTCAAAGCTGGTCCCTCCTGCCATGGAGTTTGAGAAGAAACTCAAGGCTGAAGAAGAGGAGCGACGCAAGGTTCGGGAAGAGGAGCGCAAGAAATTTGAGCAGCAGCAAGAGCAAGCAAAACGGGAAAAGGCAGCCAAGGATGCCGAAGAAAAGGCTCTTCGCGAGAGACAAGAAGTGGAAGAGCGCGAAGAGCACGAGCGCGTGAGTGCTGAAACTGCAGCCGCTGCAAGTGTGCACGATGCATCGACATCTGCTCAAGGAAACCACCCGGAAGCGGCTGTGTCTCAGGCCATGGAAGGTGTCGAGACACAGGAAGCATCTGCACCCGCCGCAGAGGACGCCGTTGATGACGGTAGCCGTGTTCTGACAACAATCCGAGGCGAAGAGGTCGATGTCACCGAACTTGGCATTGATCCCGAGTATCTCGCTGCCCTGCCAGAAGAGTTCAGGGAAGAAGTCATTGCGCAGACTGTCAGCACTAGACGTTCACAGGCCCGGGATGAATCTGCCACTGGCGAACAAGGCGAGGTCTTCCAAGAGTTCCTGGATGCTCTCCCCGAAGACCTGCGCCTGGAAATCGTTCAGCAGGAACGCCAAGAAGCGCGCCGACGGGAGCGAGACGAGCAACGCCGCCAGGTGGCGACTGCAGGACAGGACCAGATTGCGGTCGACATGGACCCCGCAAGCATCCTGTTGACCTTCCCCCCTGAGTTGCGCCAGCAGGTACTCATGGATCAGGGAGAAGACATCATGGACCATTTGCCTCCCGAAATGGCCGCCCAAGCCCGCCTACTCGCCCAACAGCATAGCGTTCATCCTGCCGCCACAGGTAGAAGCCCACCTGTGGTTGCGCGTCGCCCAGGTGCGCCGCCGGCTGAGTCCGGAGAAACTACCGAGAACAAGGTCCAGCGGCGAACCGTGGTACAAATGTTGGACAAGGCCGGAGTCGCCACTCTTCTCCGTCTGATGTTCATTGCCCAGATCGGTTCCATCCGCAACTACCTCTTCAGTGTCCTGGCCGATGTTTGCGAAAACCGACAGAACCGCCTGGAGGTGATCAGCACCATCCTGTTGATTCTGCAAGAGGGAAGCACAGATATGGATGCTGTTGAGCGCAGCTTCAGCCAACTGTCTCTCAAAGCCAAGAAGCCAAAGGACAAGGATGCGGATCCGAAGACACCTCAGAATCTTAAGCGCACTCTGACGTCTCTGAGCACCGCCGTACAACAACAGTCCAACTCGGAGATCTCGCCGCTTATGGTGGTCCACCAATGTCTGGATCTTTTGCAAGATCTTTCGACGAAGAACCCGCACATCCCGATGCTTTTCCTGACAGAGCATGAGGCAGTAGGGTCCTCTCTCAAGCGTACGCTTAGCCGAAAGGGCAAGACCAAAGACTCCAGGGCACACAAGTATGCGATCAACTCCCTGCTCAGTCTTCTTGACCGAGACTTGGTTATGGATAGCTCGGTCGTTATGGCGTACCTGGCCGACCTTCTTAACAAGATCACCGTGCCCCTGGCAACCATGGAACGACGCCGCCGCGAGGCCCTGGAGAAGGCCGTCCGGGAGGCAAAGGAGAAGGCTGCGGAGAATGCCGTAGAGACTGGCGAAATTTCTACGGCAGTCGACCAGCCGGCAAACAACGAAACTCCCGAGGCGACGACTGCCGATGCAGGTGCTAACGCCGAAAACAAGGAATCCAAGGTGCCGAGTGACGAGGCAGGCGCCCAGTCAGAAAACTCCAAGAGCAATGACAAGGCAGATGCTAGCCAGAAATCACCCCGACAGATGCAAGTTCCCATCATCCCGCCACATAACCTGACGCTTGTTATCAAGATTTTCGTCGCCCGCGAGTGCAGCTCCAAGACCTTCCAGAACACTATTTCGGCCATCAAGAACCTCTCTGCCATTCCCGGCGCCAAGGCTACGTTCGGACAAGAGCTGGTCCGACAAGCCCGTGTGCTGAGCGAGAATATTGTGGCGGATCTCGATGAGCTTCTTCCCCACATCGAGAAGGCGACGTCCGGAACCGAGATTCAAGGTGTTGCGCTTGCCAAGTTCTCCCCCGGTGCTTCCGAGCAAAACAAGCTGCTCCGCGTTCTCACCGCGCTGGATCACTTGTTTGACAACAAGAAGAAGAACGAAAAGGCGGACGAAGAGGCGGAGACGAGCATCAACGAGAAGCAGGATCTCGTAACGTCCCTTTACCACAACTCGACCTTCTCGACGATGTGGGAGAAATTGAGCGCCTGTCTCAGCGCCATTCGCGAGAGAGAGAACATGGTCAACGTGGCTACTATCCTTTTGCCTTTGATCGAGTCTCTCATGGTCGTCTGCAAGAACACTGCTATGAGCGATGATCCGCAGGCGCCGAACCAGACAAGCAAAGAGATGCTGCTGTCCAGCCCGCCGCCAGAGAACCGCATGGCTGGGCTCTTCTTCACCTTCACTGAGGAACATCGGCGAATCCTGAATGAGCTGGTTCGCAACAGCCCCAAGCTCATGTCCGGAACCTTTGCGCTTCTAGTCAAGAACCCTAAGGTGCTCGAGTTCGACAACAAGCGGAACTACTTCAACCGCAGCGTGCACAGCCGTTCCAGCAACAATCAACGACCGTCGTTCCCGGCTTTGCAGCTCTCTGTTCGTCGCGAGCATGTCTTCCACGACTCCTTCAAGTCACTTTACTTCAAGACCGGCGACGAGATGAAGTATGGCAAGCTCAATATCCGCTTCCACAACGAGGAGGGCGTGGACGCTGGAGGTGTGACGCGCGAATGGTTCCAGGTCCTGTCAAGGCAGATGTTCGATGCCAACTACGCCCTCTTCATTCCGGTCTCGTCTGACCGCACCACGTTCCACCCCAACAAGCTGAGTGGCATCAACGACGAACATCTCATGTTCTT
This sequence comes from Colletotrichum lentis, assembly GCA_003386485.1. NCBI lineage: Eukaryota > Fungi > Ascomycota > Sordariomycetes > Glomerellales > Glomerellaceae > Colletotrichum > Colletotrichum lentis. Next base: position 2,103,275 of record NWBT01000050.1, read on the forward strand.
CAAGTTCATCGGGCGCATCATCGGCAAGGCCCTGTACGAGGGCCGCGTACTTGACTGCTACTTTAGCCGCGCTGTCTACAAGCGCATCCTTGGCAAATCCGTATCCGTCAAGGACATGGAATCCTTTGATCCCGATTACTACAAGTCCCTCGTCTGGATGCTCGACAATGACATCACAGACATCATCACTGAGACATTCTCGGTCGAGGACGATGAGTTCGGTGTCACCCGGACTGTCGATCTGTGCCCCAACGGCCGCGACATTGCCGTCACCGAAGAGAACAAGCACGACTACGTGCGCTTGGTTGTGGAACACAAGCTGTTGTCGTCTGTTAAGGACCAGATGGAGCACTTTTTGAAGGGTAGGTTTGCATCCTCACGACAGAAAACAGTGCCGTTCCGCTAACAATGTTGCCAGGTTTCCACGACATCATTCCCGCGGACCTCATCTCCATCTTCAACGAGCAGGAGCTAGAGCTGCTCATCTCAGGATTGCCCGACATCGACGTCGACGACTGGAAGAGCAACACAGAATACCACAACTACACCCCGTCGTCCCCCCAGATCCAATGGTTCTGGCGAGCAATCCGCTCATTTGACAAGGAAGAGCGAGCTAAGCTATTGCAGTTCGTGACAGGAACCAGCAAGGTGCCACTTAATGGATTTAAGGAGCTGGAGGGTATGAATGGTGTCAACCGCTTCAACATCCATCGAGACTACGGCAACAAGGAGCGACTCCCCAGCTCCCATACGTGCTTCAATCGTAAGTTGTCCTTTTGAATACACCGCAGGGCCAGGACTAACGCATGGATGTAGAACTCGACCTCCCTGAGTACGAGAGTTACGAGATGCTTCGCCAACAGCTCATGAAGGCCATCACAGCGGGAAGCGACTACTTCGGCTTTGCATAAGGTGGGAGCGAGCACGCATAGATAAAACGGGGTTGTGATTATGTCAGCATTTGCATTCCGGAGGGCAGGCGACATAGGATAGGGCAACGAGGAGCGATGGCTTGTGTGATAGTCGGGTGGAAGTGCATCGTTATCGCACGCAGGACCACGTGTACATATGGCAGTCACCAGGAAGGCTCGAATCTGGTTTCGCTAATCATTTCTTTCTTATGATGTTTAGACACTCCAACACGAGACACTGGCTAGGTTCTTGGCGGAGTGCAGGCCGCTTGGAACCACAGCCGGTTGCTCATCGCGCGGGTAGTCCATTAGTATTATGTAGAGTACCAACAAGAAGCCTTTCAAAATGGCAGGTCGATATCCATAACAGGATGCGTTTTATAGAGTGTGGTCCAAGCTGATTAAGTTCCAGTTAGTGAGTGGTAAGCCCTCCGATGGGTTCCAAATCACACAACCCAAGATAGGTAGGTGAGTACTAACTAGGTACACAAGAATCCCGTCTTCTATTCCCGCTAGGCTTGACCCGAGGTACTTGGTTTTGATATCCCCAAAATTTGAGCTCGGCACATCTAAGTTTGCAGTTGATCCCGGAGGTCGACATGAACTCCAAGAACCCTTTCTGCCATTGATACCTTTTTGTCATGTTTTATTCTGTAGCAGCTGCGCACAGTACTCCAAGGCTGCTAGATGGATGGCCTGGGCAGCCGAGGACACAAGACCCTGTCCATGCCTCCCTCACNCTTTATTTCTCAACCTCTCAGCGATCGCGGAACAATGATGGCAAGGCATTAAGTTTTTTTTTTCGTCCTTGTCTGGCACATAGTTGTCTCTGGCACCACACGCTGTGAATACCTACACAAGTGGACAAGCACAGAGTGGACGGCTTTTTTTTTTCCCTTCTCTGCAACAGACTACTTGGTATCTATCCACTTAAACACCTCAACGACTCGCTTTGTCTTACTTCTGCAAACCACCGCACAAAAACAACCAGTCGACAATCCAACCCTCCGACCGCATCGTGTGACTAGGTGATAGCCATACCCCTCTATCGTGACCCCGCGCTGCAATTCGATTCGCCCAAGCAGCCTAACCACGCCTTAGCCTACCAAGCCTCAACCAGGTGCTGCTGCAGCCCTTTATACTCGGCCGATCTCCCCTCCTCAAATCCTTTCCTCTCTTCGTTTTTCCCCCAGTCGTCATACAACGACCGTCCTCATGGGGGATATGACGAACGACATCAAGCTCCTCAAGGGCAGCAGCCATGGGGAATTGTCCGAGAAGGTCGCGCAGCGGTACGTCTACCTACCCCTGGTGGTAGACGGATCACTTTTTTTTCTCAAGGGGAAAAATGAGTAAAAAGATGGGTGCTGACGTGCGAATGCGCCGACTACAGACTGGGCATTCCCCTCGCGAAGACTATGAGGTAGGTTGGCTCGGGCTCTCTGGTTTCTGCGCATTTCTGCTCGCTTGACATGGATCCTCCTCTGGTGCCGTTCTTGTTTGACTGACCACTTTTTGCAACCACAGCCTGAACTACTCGAACCAGGAAACCAGGTTAGCGAACGATCCGCGGAACCCAGCAGGTCTTTGAACCTTGAGTGTCTGTGAAACTGACTTCCCTACGGTGTCACCGTTGGCGAGAGCGTTCGTGACGAGGATGTCTTCATTGTGCAATCCAGCGAGCCCGGCAACATCAACGACGGTCTCATGGAGCTCCTCATCATGATCCACGCTTGTAGAACCGCTTCCGCCCGCCGCATTACCGCTGTTATCCGTTGGTCTGCCCCTTTTCCGAAACGCGCCACAAGCAACGGTCGCTGACAACGAGATACAGCTTGTTTCCCCTACGCTAGACAAGACAAGAAGGACAAGAGTCGTGCTCCGATCAGCGCGAAGCTTGTCGCGAATATGCTGCAGGTCTCTGGTTGCGTAAGTTTCGAAGTTTTGTCCGCCGAAGGAGGGAAGGGAGAAAGGGCAATAAGGACTGATAGATGACTGACGCGCGCGAACAGAACCACGTCATCACGATGGACCTCCACGCCTCGCAGATCCAGGGCTTCTTCAACATCCCCGTCGACAACCTCTACGCCGAGCCGAGTGTCCTGCAGTGGATTCGATCCAACATGAACGTCGAGGACTGTGTCATCGTCAGTCCCGACGCGGGCGGTGCCAAGCGTGCCACCGGTATTGCCGATCGCCTCGAGACCGGCTTCGCGCTTATTCATAAGGAGCGCCCGCGGCCCAACGTTGTCGGCCGCATGATTCTTGTCGGTGACGTTACGGACAAGATTGCCATTCTGGTTGACGACATGGCCGACACCTGTGGCACCCTCGCCAAGTTCGTACACCCTGCAGTCCCGGGACGGAAAACAATGCTAACAATTTGGACAGGGCCGCCGAGACTCTTGAAACCGGTGGTGCTCGCGAAGGTACGTGTTCCTGACAATGCATGGACTCTTAGCTCAATGCTGATTTCGGTTTCTAGTCATCGCCATCGTCACCCACGGCGTGCTGAGCGGCAATGCGGTCGAGACCCTGAATAAGAGCTGCCTGTCTCGCATCGTTGTCACCAACACGGTGCCCCTTGGCGACAAGATCGAGCGCTGCCCTAAGCTGCGCGTCATTGACATCAGCCAGGTTCTGGGCGAAGCCATTCGGCGCACTCACAACGGTGAGAGTGTTAGCTACCTCTTCAACCACGTGCCCGTTTAGAGAGGAGGTATTGCGTGGGATTTACGTCAGTTTTTTTGCCCAGGGTTCGAATGGTATGGTATGGGTCTCTTTCTTCATTTTCTTTTTCTTTTTCAGGGAGGCGTACTACGGTAAATATCGGCATGCGAAGGATTTCTTCATGAAGACATCGCTGCGACAGGGGAAGGAAAGTTCCAAAATACAGTCCGGTGGTACGCGGATGAACAAGATGTTCGTCTTCCGTGGCACATCTTTTCGTGCTTTCACTTTGTGTGAACGAGCGAGGCGTAAGGTGACAGTACGACGCCTGCTTGGCCACTTGAGCTTTCCTCCAGTATCCACAATTGATTCTCGGGATCTAGTTGAGGCGGTCTGGCCCAGCTACAGTATGCCCCCTTCCCCGTTTGGCATGCGAAAGAGATCCTCGGCTCCCCACGGGTGCCTAGTCTGCCTGTCGAGAGGTATATGGGTTAAGTAGGAAGAAGGCTCATGAGAGGGAGGTTGGGATAACAAAAAAATCACAAGAGGGGGCAGTGGATAATTCAAAGTTTAAACGGACTCAAAGAAAACCTTCTCAAAATGGTCATCATAAACAAATTGCTGGTGGTATTCGCGCGTCAAGGATGCATTTCCATTTTGAATGCCCTATTACATTCGTGATGATTGAAGACTGGTGACGAAACGTTTTGACCCAGTTCCACCCGTGTAATCCCGTCCACGCCTCGTAATGCAAGAAAACCAGAAGACCCGGAATAATCTTTCACTTTTTTCATTTTCCACCCCAAAAGACGCCAGCGAGCTAAAATGCTTACTTGCGCATGGAAGAGGCGCGGCGCTTACGGAGCTCGGCCTTCTCGGACTTGCGCTCAGCAACACGCTTGGCGAGGATCTGGGCGTATTCGTTCTAGAGGGGAGGGGTTAGCATGATTGAAGCCAAGAGGGAAACAAAGAGGAGTAGGTGGGTTGGACGTACGGCCTCGTCCTTGACCTTCTCGGCCTGGCGGCGCTTGAGAGCGATGCGGTGGCGCTTGTGCTGGAGACGCTGGGGAGTGACGAGTCTCTGGATCTTGGGGGCCTTGGTGTAAGGCTTCTTGCCCTCGCCCTTGGGCTGGACCTCGCGGCGAATGACGTACTTGCGGACCTAATGATTGCAGCAAGGTTGCCATATTAGCCACCACGACTGTGATTTGTTTTGCCTCTTCACATAGCCTTGACACATGTTCCCTCTCCCTGCGACCTCATGACATCTCATCTGGCGCACTTGAACCAAGGCATCAACAGATGGGTCTGATGGAAAGAAGGGGCAAAGAGGGGAAACACGGTCCCTTCTCTCACACTCTACCTGGTCTGCTCGGTCATGATCCTCCGCCGCAGCACCAGATAGGCGATGACGAAGTGGCTGTTGGGGCGCATCGCAACAGGGAGCACACATACATCGTCATCCTTGGTGAGGCCAAAGAATCTGCGGATCTTGGTGGCGCGCTTGGGGCCGAGGCGCTTGGGGTGAACGACGTCGGTAAGGCCGGGGATGTCGTTGTCACCCTGCTTGACGATGGAGAGAGCGAGGACGGAGAGGTCCATGCCGACGATGCAGCCACGGACAGACTTGCGCTTGCGCTCGCCGGTACGGCGGGGGCGGTAGCAGGAGTGTCCCTCGGAGAGAAGGAGACGGACACGGGTAGGGTGCATGACACCCTGCTTCATGGGGAAACCCTGCTTGTCGTTTCCGCCGGTGATGCGGAAGATATAACCCTTGAACTCGTCGCCGACAGAGTCACCGGGGACCTCAGCGCCCATCTGGTGACGTTGTCAGCATGTATGTTTCCCTTCGGTTTCGATATTTCGCCATCGGTTCGAGGATTTCGTTGCTCGTCTCTCGTCTCCGGTGGCGGTCGAGGGGTGGAAGGGTAGCACGTACGCGCTTCTCCATGAAGACACGGAGCTTGCGCTCATCCTCAATGTCGATGAGCTTCTGGCTGCCATTGGCAGGGTAGGAGATGTTCAACTGTGGCAAAAGTCAGTCTCGGAAAAAAAGTTCGCCTTCAATTTTCACAATAGATCACAACATGAACATCGTAACGACATGATGTCGTAGATGAACAATCGCTGTATTCATCGATGGGGTTGGTCTCGCACCTTCATCTTGCCGGCGTTAGGTGGTGCAAGAGTTGTCGACTGGCGGCTGGGCGTTGGGCGTGGGAATGTTCAGTGAAAAGGAAGAAAGGATCACCAATTTCGAGCGATATGGGTTTGTGTGTGCCTACCTAGGGTCTGGAAAAAGCGCCCTGGCCAATCACAGCTCAGTGATCCGAAAATTGAATCGGCCAAATGTGCTACCGATTAACCGATTTTTTTCGCCGTTGTTGTTAGTGGGGTCGGTGAGCCCACCAGCTCACGTGCCAGGCTGTTCCATTTTGGAAAGGTTCTAGAGCCACAGTACGGTACCCTTCCCGCTCTTCTATTCCCGCGTTCAACTTATCGATTCGCGATTGTTATCTGGGTTCCACCTTTCACAGTCCATCTCACGAACCAAAACCGCAGCCGTCACCTTCCTCTGTAGTTGCACATCCAAGGCTGCTCCCGCCCCATCATACATAACCGGACCTTGTTCAACATCATGTCATCGGTCAAGATCCATCCTCCTATGAAGGGTCCCTCAGACTCGGACAACCCGCTGCCTCCGCTCATCTCAACTCCTTCTGGGCTCGCACTGCTTGAGATGCAGGGGACAATCAACCTGCCACACTTCAAACCTGACGAAGATAGTAGCAAATCCGCGCCGGATGTTCCCATTGGAAAGGTCGTCTTCCCCGATTACCACCCAGAAACCCAAGAAGAAGGCAGCACGGCGTGGATGAAGCGTGTCTTCCTGTACGTCGGCCAGCACCAAAGGCTCCACGGTGAGGTCAAGAAGCTTCCCAAGGCTATGGCCATTATCCGGCGTAGGGGAGAGGCGACAGTCGGCAAGGGCGGCGAGGTCGAGGAGGAACTCGAGATCGCCGAGATCGTCAAATACAAGATCATGTTCGGAAACCGACCGGAGCCTGTTACCACGGAGACCACCTCGTAGTAGAAGTTGCCGTTTATCATGGGTTAGGTCTACCGGAACGAAGTTCGGAAAGTTGTTGTTATCATCTGCATAGGGGTGCCAGATATGGGAACGACAGCAGTATGCCCGGTCCACAGCACCGCAAAACTCGGCATTGGGAAGCTTTCCATCATAAAACCCTACCAGCACCGGCCTACTGTGTTTTAGACCATCGCCACAAAGATCGAACCATGCAGCACCGCTAGCTGGCCAACTGGTCACCAGGAATATGGTTCCCTTTCAGGCTTGGGATTCTTAAGTCGTCTTCCCAGAGTTGCTCCTAGGGCAAGTTGCTGTGGGTGGCTGCCTTCATCAAAGAGCAATCAATGTCCTTCACCATCCCTACTTCTCAGTGGTTTTCATGTCCGCGACATCCAAAGCCATTTATACCACTTGAGGCCGTTTTACTTCAGTGGCGCGGACGAGAAGATATCCGCAGAGCATTGGTGCCTCAGCGAGCGCTAGAAGGTCTTGCTTGGTACGGGTGCGTGGTCACGGTTGGTCCCGAGAATGGCTACCTCTCACCCATCAGGAAGAGAAGCTGCTCTTCAAAATGCCCGACAATTATCATTAANCCCCCCCCCCCCCCCCCCCCCTGCTAGACAACCCTGGCTTCTGACGGCTCTCCGTGGACGTCAGTGGTCACTGAGCAGTTGATCCACCTGCCAAGAATAGCCCTTTCGCTAATCAAAGACGTTGGTGACCCCTGGCATTTCTCGTTTCCCTAGGAGGGGAGTTTACACACAAGCTGACAATGCCCTAGGAGGGTTCAATCCGAAGACCGATTCATTTGTATCCAAGGGCTCTGGTATCATAGCGTGGCGGGGTGTCCAGTTTCTTTGACAAGGAAAGGACACTCGGGAAAGGCTGCTCTGGCAATTACGCCCTAGTCCACAGCAACCCAGTTTGCGGTCTCAAGGCCGTTATACTGATATCATGCTTTCAACGTACGTTCTCTCGGATGTTGTATACAACATACTTGGCTTCTACCTACATCAAATTTGGCCAGGTCTGTGCAATTGACGGCTCTTAGGGCAATGCCTGTCCAGGTCAACACGCCCGTATAATGACAGCCAGGGATTCTCCACATCTCCGCACCAGAGAAAGTCCTTAGTTGTGAGGGGGAACTCTGGAGAGCCGAGGAGGCTATTAGGATAAATGTCCCCAGTTGCAACTCTAATTTAACCGCAGACAGCCTGATTGAACAGTTCGTCTTCTTTCGCCCCAGCAGAAGATGGAGACACACTTGCTGGGGAAAGCCCCTGCAAGCCGCTAGCCGTGACAGCGCCATTGGTTACTTGTTGACCGCTGGCAAAACAACTCTGGTTCTCGTTCGGAATGAGCTCCTCTTACCGTGCTTCTGTCCCGGAGCCCACATCACGGCCGTTCGGGTCTTTTCTTCTCTTTCCCTCTTCCCAGAATTCATTGGGTCAGAATCTAGCTCATCCAACCAACACCCATGCAACCCAGGCTTGCAGCTCTTGATTCCAAGACTACAAGTTGATCTTTGCCGGGCTCTCCTCACGTAGAGGACGTCACCTCGGGTGGCACTGTTCTTGCCAGCTCGGCCCCGTGGCATTGGGCAATCTGGAAATGGTCCCTTGTCCCATCGGCTCGGAGTTTGGGGTGGCGATGAGGGGAGTAGCCGTGTCGTATCGCAGTCCGGACCTTGCATATATCAATTGAACTGCCCTCGCGGTGGGTTGCTGTTTTGTTGGTACTCTGTCCTACTCCACCTCGACGATCTCGAACACAGATAAAGTCCTCCCCTCTCTCAGCTCTCGCTAGGATCTTTCGTCTATCGGCGGTCACAATGCACATACAATCCTTCATCGTGCCTCTGCTCGCGGCGTGTCTGCCCATCGCCTCCGCCCAGCTCAACTACTATGCAAAGAAGGCCGGTCTGTTGTACTTTGGTGCTGCGACCGACACCCCCGGGCAACGTGAGCGTGCCGGTCTAGAGGCGGCCTACGAGCAGTACGATGCCATTTTCGACGATACCAACGAGTTCGGTCAGACCACGCCGACCAACGGTCAGAAGGTGGGCCTCCAACGATATTGCTCTTGTTTCTTCGCCCAAGGCTGACTATGTGTCCAGTGGCTCTTCACCGAGCCTGAGCCCGGGGTCTTCAACTTCACCGAGGGCGACATCGTCACCTCCATCGCCGAAGAGAACGACCAGCTCCTCCGCTGCCACGCTCTCGTCTGGCACAGCCAGCTCGCCCCTTGGGTCGAGACGACGGAGTGGACGCCCGAGGAGCTGACCGAGGTGATTATTCGCCACATTCACGAGGTGGCTGGACACTACAAGGGCAAGTGCTATGCCTGGGACGTTGTCAACGAGGCCCTCAACGAAGACGGTACCTACCGCGAGTCCGTTTTCTACAACGTGCTCGGCGAAGAGTATATCAAGTTGGCCTTCCGCACGGCAGCTGAGGTCGACCCCAAGGCGAAGCTGTACTACAATGACTACAACCTCGAGTCTGTCGGTCCCAAGAGCGAGGGTGCTAAGCGTATCGTTAAGCTGCTCCAGGATGACGGTATCAAGGTAGACGGTGTCGGCATGCAGGCTCATCTCGTCGCACACCGCGCGCCTACTCTGGACCAGCAGATCGCTGTCATTCGCTCGTATGCCGAGCTTGGCGTTGAGGTGGCCCTGACGGAGCTGGACGTTCGCATCGAGCTCCCGGTCAACGAGACGAACCTCCAATGGCAGAGGGAGGCTTACAAAAACGTAGGTTACCCTTGGAGGAGAAGAAAAAAGGGCTCTTTTCCATCTCCGTCCGAAGTCGCTAATCGGCTTTGCGCTAGTCTGTCGGCGCCTGCGTTCAGGTCTCTGCCTGCGTTGGTGTCACCATCTGGGATTTCTACGACCCCTTCAGCTGGGTTCCCTACGTGTTCGACGGCGAGGGTGCCGCCCTTCTCTGGTTCGACGACTTCAGCAAGCACCCGGCCTACGAGGGCGTCCTTGAGGCGTTGAAGAACAAGACTGCCGCGCCTTGCAGGAGAAGACGGTCTCTGGACTCTGGTAAAAGCAAGAGACTCTTCTGAGTTCAAGCGCATCGTAGATTGGGGAGTCAGCCCTGTGACTTGTGGCAGGTTACCAGCCTACTGGCCGGCTACCGATAAAGTCAGTGGAGGCTTCGCAAAGAACAAGGCCAACCTGTCGCCTGGTTACTTAGTTGAAGGATCCTAATTAAATACTGCAATATGCACAAACAAGTTCTTCAGGGTTTGTAACCCCCTTTGAATACTCACCATTGTGCCTGAGGAATCCGGTTCACTTTCCAGGAGCTTATAGCTGGAAGAGGGCGTTTTTCTTGACTCACGTCATATACCACTCCTGATGGTCGCTTCTCAGTGCTATGTAGTAGTAAGCGGGCTGATTTACTTGATCAGTACTCCAACCCTGTTTTCATAACGATTCTCACGTAATACGTGCCAAGGCATGCTACATGACAATATGGCGAGGTGGGTGCTGTTCATGTTACCGATCAGCTTCACATGTTACGGCGAGTACATGGTCAAGTGCGGCCTTGACTCGCAAGAGGCAGATGAGTAGACTCGTCAATTAGGACTCTCGATCGAAGATCAATCGCGCTACTGCAGCGTCTCCTAAATAGAGCACCCTCGGGGCCGCGCACCTTGTAAGGAAAGAAAGAAATTTTCCTGACGCCTTCTCACGAACTCGACATTGGACTTTTTTATTCTCTCCTTGTCCGGAGGCAGTCCAGGATAAGCAGGTGTTAAGGCACGGTGGGCATGACACCATGATCTTACGCACAATATTGCCGAGGCCAGGAGTGTGGACGCAACAAGTCCGCGCAGAACAGTGTTGTGGCAGGCCAAGAGCGTAGGAGCGGGAACTCTTGTATCCCCAAGTGCTTCGTCCAGTCTAGGCGTAGTTGCGGTAGCCGACTGGGTGATAGGCTGGCTGAGATCATCTACCAAGGCAGCTCGTTAGCGCTTTACATTAGCTACCTACAGGAGGCTGTCCACAGCCTCCATGCTAGACCTCCTACGATGATTGGGTTCTAACTGTTACCTATATGGTGCTTCAGCTCGTTCGTATCACATGCTCATTCATCATGGGGCCCGTCGAGAAGAATGTGGTGGGAGGGCTACGGCTTCCTCTCCGAATACCCTGTAAGGCATGTAGCAGATCGGGCGTGAAAACTTGGAAGAAGCATTCCGTAATGTCAATTCCATGAGCACCGCCAACGCCTTACTCACAATAATACAAACTCTGATGAGCCTCGGATCGCTGAGTAATGATGAACCTGATCCCTCGATGAGAAGGGTGTTCCCACTTGACTTGGTAACCAATGTCTCGATAGTCAACAGGTCAATGTACCTAGGCAATCCGTTGTGTGGCCCTTTACAACAAAGCGATTTTGATCACACCTTTTCCCGAGCATGTTCATGACGCCTCAAGTGCTCTCGTCCACACCAAGAGCCCTCATGAGTCTATTGTTCATCACCACTACCAGTCGATTGCTTGCTGAGCCATACCTCGACTGAAGGTTGAGTGCTTCTGGAATGTCCTTTCCGCAAAATATCTTATATTTGCCCGGAGACGGGCATACTGTGGTCTCATATGGTCCCGCAAAAGAGGCGGTTATGACAAAGATTGCTACCCCTTTGGGGGAATGGTATCATATCGTGCTCCATGTATATTCGTAATAACTTTTGGCTTCCAACTCACCCCGAAGCGACAGCCCTCAAACCTTTGCCTCCAGCTGCGCAGGCTTCGTCCGCCCAAGGCCATCCTTCCCATAGTAATCCATGGGATACACCCCCTTGCCCCAGTCATCCTTTACCTCGAGCGCCACCAGCGCCTCGTACGGCGTCAGCAGCGGCCGCGGGAACGCGTATCCCCAGTCAATGCTCAATCGCGGGCACGCTACCTGCACCCAGCACTCCACATCGCTCATCATGGCCAGCTTCCCAGGGAAGATCTCGCTCAGCAGCAGGTTCACCCACGGGATGCCGCGCTCCCGAAGCCGTTTCTCGATGAGCCCCATTGTGTGCGGGTTCCCTTGGCGGCCCAGCGAGCCGAGGATCAGCCCCCACTTGCGCGCCGTCTTAGCCGTCCGGATCGCCGTCCGACGCAGGTCCTGCATCTCGTCGTGGCCGTACGTCTCGCGCGTCAGCTTACGCGAGTACGGGTCGTAGCGGTACGCCGGCACGCTCGGGTTGTGGATCATGATACTCTCGAGGTGAAAGCGGCCGTCGCCGAGGTACAGGATCATGTCGACCCTGTCGTCGTCCGACAGCCGCGGGCTCGTGCAGCCGAGGATCTCGCCCTTGCTCAACGGCGCAATCTGCGGCACCAGGACCTTGAAGCCGGCCTTCTCTAGCGTGCCGCGCACGCCGTGGATCGTGGCGTTAAACTGAATGGTGCCGACGATGGCGATAGTCTTTCCCGAGGCGAAGTTGCGCTCGAGGGAGGCGAGCAGGTGCGACGTGTCGATACTGATGTCGACGAAGACGTAGAGCGTCTTGATCTTGGTCACGTCGACGGGGATGAGGCAGCTGTGGGCGTAGTGCACGAGGAGGTCGCAGCCCAAGGCGCGAGCGGTGTAGTCGTCGATGCAGCAGGCGCCGTAGGTGACGTCGCCCATGATGAGGGTCTCGATGCCCGGGCAGAACTCGGTGAGGATATCGGAGATTGTGGTGGCGAAGAGAAGGAGGCCCTCGGGCATCTGGAGGGCGACTTTCTTGGCGCCGGAGGAGCGGATGCGATGGATCGTCTTGGGGATCTCAAAGCTGTAATTGGACGGGAGAATGGAAATGGCGGACTTTAGCGCCGGGTCGTTGAGGATCTCTGAGGGCACTTGGTTCAGGAGGCGCGGGCCTCTCCGTGGTTGTGCAACTACAGCGTGAACGTGAGCATGGGGTGATTCTCTCATGTGAGAATCAAAATGAGACAAGAGGCGTTCGTCGGTTTTACCTTGAATGGAGCTGCTGTCCTCGATAGATCCATTAGAGCCCCCATTCTTCGCCGCAGCTTCGGCCGCGGTCCTTCTGCCGACAAACCGCTTCTTCGGTTGCTTCATCACCGGCTTGGCCGCCGCCTCCGCTTCACGATGAGACGCCTCGATGTCGGCGGCGATGCCCAAGTCGGTTTGCGCCCGATCCTCCTCCATTGCTGAGATACTCGCTCGCCTTGCTATATTTAGTCCTGCAACCAACTTAGATCAACCTAGGTGAGCCTGGTGCTCATTTCGAATATTCCGGTGGTTTTCGTACGATGCAAGTCTAGGTGCCCTCAGCAGAGATGTGTGCCGTCTGCCGTCTGGGAGTGAGTCCACCATGGGAGTTGCCCCGCGGTTATATTCCTGTTAACTGAATTTTTCGCGGGGCAATATGGCACGATATGTATGATTGATGACTAAGAGGGTACATGCACGTAGCGAAGGGCTAGTCCGCCTGCTCGTTGATTGGTCAGGTATATTTCGTCGGCCATTTGATTGAGCCCTCGGTGAGCGAGTCGGTGAGCGCATCCAGCTAAAACAAGAGCAAGTTTTCGACAGTCGGTCAAGAACTAAGACCTCAGTAATGATTGGAGAGCAGAAACACCAAGTATCCGAATGGGGACCTTGTTGCACTAACTCGATGTCAAGATACAGATGATTACTACTGCCTCATCCACAATTTCCTCAGCGCACCTGTGTTCGAGAAAAGGGTGTATCATACGCCGAATCATTCGATAACTTGTTGTACAACCCAGACAATCGAAAAGAAACCCCTCATCTACCAATCTTTAATCTCTCTTCTGTATGTGGAATGATTCTTGTTTGCGGCCTGGTCAGACATCGCGTGGTTGCAAACGTCAACGCATTGGTATTGCAAGTTCATTAAGTCTAACGGGTGACCCGCGTCTTGTAATAAACACATATCGTCGCCTGGGTGTGTCGTAGTTATGTTGGGCTAAAATTGAACACTTTTCCAAAGTCTTCCTCGCTTCTCTGAACACCAGCACCACATCATCATCATCATCATCATCTATAGCCGCCCTACGCATCAGAAGAGGTGGAGTTGATGCTGAAGCGGTAGCTGGCCTGAAGAACGTACGGGTCACCGCCGGGCTCGAAGATCTGCTTCTTGCCGCGGCCCCATGCGGGGTTATTGATTCCATCGATCCAATCCTGGACCTCAAGGACGACGCAGCCGTACTTGGGGATGATGCGGGGGTGATCGGCGTTGTCGAAGAGGCCTTGCGACTTCTTAAGAGCTACAGAGCCATTCTGCTGACTGCAACTGTACATTTGAAATGCGTCCTGGTCGGAGTAAACGTCGACCTGGATGCCAGACCAGGCAGACTGCAGTCGGGCGATGTATCCCTCGGTGCGCCAGTTGTAGGGGCCAAGGTCGTTGCGGTTCACAATCCAGCAGTTATCTGTCTTGGTTAGTGCCTTGTTTCCAATTGAAATACTGAAAGAACTAACCATAGCCAGTGCAGTTCAAGCCACAGTTATTCTCAAGCTCGGGCTTAGAGAAGTCGGCGCCGATTTGCTTCGGGGCACTCCAGAAGTCGTTCACGGAGCCCTTGGGGTTAGGAAGGATCTCGCCGGTGGGGATCAGGATGTTGTCAACGGCCACTCTCTGGCCGTTGTAGGGCATGTGCAGAGTGTGGTTAAGAGCCGTGTTGGTCTCGTTATTGGCGAAGCCGTCGAGGTTCCAGTACGTGTGACTGCTCAGCATGATGGGCGTCTTCTTGGTGGTCGCGGTGGCAATCATCTTGATCTCCCAGTTCCAGTCGACAATAGTGTAGGTGATGAGCGCCACAACTTCACCGGGAAAGCCCTCCTTTCCGTCTGGGTCCGTGAAGGAGAAGGTGATGCTGTTGTTGGTGTGTGACACAACGGTGAAGTTGCGGTAGTCCCAGCCGTCAGAGCCGCCGTGGAGCGTGTTGAGGCCATTGTTGTCGTTTAGGTCGACCTTGTATGTCTCGCCGTCAATCTCAAAGGTGCCGTTCTTGATACGGTTTGCGTAGCGGCCCGGCACACCGCCGAAGTGAGGGTGCTGACGGTCAATGCTGTAATAGCTGGCGTTGTCGAAGCCGGCGACGATGTCACGGGGGATACCGTACTGATCTTGAATAACTAGGTCCGAGATGGAAGCGCCGTAGGGAATGAAGGCGGCCTTGATGTGCTTGCTAGAGATCCAGTATTTGCCGTCCTTATCGGGGCTCGCGGCGGGAGCGGTTGTTGTGTTTCCGTCAGGTCCGCCCACAAACTGGGCCATGGAGGCCGGGAGGAGGAGAGCCCCGACAGCGGCGGGGAGTAGTGAGAAGCGCATCGCGAGGGTAGTGGACCAGACGAGGTAACAGAGAATTGAAGCGCAAAGCAGCGCGGGCCAAAACAGACGACTATGGTGGAAAGACGGACAGAAGCATCTGTGTGAGGGAACGATGTGGCGATACGGGAGCTTATATCCCAAAGGCGCTCCCCCCCTTATGCGGGAGGAGCGGAGAGTCTTGTACATGGCCGCGGGAATGGGACGATTGTGGTCATCGGACCAACAAAGCTTCGTTATGCAACGCTGCACGCAAGAAGGACTGCGGAGTGCAGAGAACCAGCTCCACTCGGCAGGTTGGGGTAAGGAAAGCTTGGGAAGGACAGAAANGGGGGCACGATCAACGGGTTGGATGTGACGGCATGATGTTACTGGAGCGTCTAGATGAACATGTGGTGTAATCCTTTCTCTTGTCCGGCGCAGCCCCAGGCAAAAGACAGACGAACAAGCTCTGGCCGAGCTAGCTGCTAGCTAGCCGGGGTAAGCGTGCCTCACGGACCAGAGTCAATGGCATGTAACGATGGGCTAGCCGAGACAACAAGACTGGACCTCGACTGGGCTGGCGAGTGCGATGTAGCAGCAACAGCTCGCTCCGGAGCAACAACTGTCAACAACAAAGCGAGGCCGGCTAACGGTGATTGTCAATGGGGGCCGATGATACCCTCTCCAATGAGGCGAGGGTATCGATTGGCGTGCGGGTTGGTTGCGCAGGAAAAGAAAAAGGAAAAAGTCCGGGGTTGGGACCGGACTGGATGGATGCAATGACGACGTTAAAGAAGCGGAGCCGTGGAGAGTTGGGGGGGGAAGAGGAAGGAAGAGGAAGAGGACAAGGCAGAGAGAAAGCTCCCATTGGCGCGCGTGTGCCTTTCCCCAATATCCTGATGTCCCGCCGGCCGGAGAGTAGCGAGCGTTCGCAGGGGGGTGCTGATGCCGTTGGATGTGAGAGACCTGCAGGTGCCGCAATGCTTGGTTTTTTGGTGGTGGTTGTTTTGATGTTTGCCGACTGACTGGTGCGGAGTTTTAGTGCAGCTTCCCCAGATGTTTTCCCTGTTTCCCCGCCCCCAGCCACTCCGTAGTCGACCTCCTCTCTCAAAGTCAAGCTTTTTCTGGCCCATGTTGCAGCTGCTTTCCCAACATTTGTCTTTCAGTCTTGCAACAGGAGTCCAATGTCCGTCCAATTTGTGGTTCTGGTCTCCTAGGCATTCCTCCAAGAACAAGAATGATCCCCCAGTCGAAAGCTATCCAACAACTCGCAAAATTAACAACAAATAGGCATGCTACAGGGCCTGAATGAGTATTGTTGCTGACGCCAGGCACACCTCGTTGTGGGAAACCCACAGCACCTTGGACAACTATGACTCCTACTTAGCCCACACAGTCGGTCCTCCGTCACCCTCTTGGGGGCCGGACATTTCGAAGGATACGAGTCTAATTAACAGATCCAATACTGAGGTGTTTGGTAGTCAAGGCCCCAGGCTTGATCCGTCTACTGAACCCATTGACGGTGGCCAAACCAATGTTAAACTTCAAATATGAATTGAAACGCATGATGACAACACCGACATCTTCACTAATTGCCTGCGCAGTCTCCTCTCAATCCAGCCTGGACAGACTTTATTCATTCCGTCATCTCGATCGTGGCTTTTCTCCTCTTCCTATTTTCCTCGGAGCTAGAAACCCCCGTACGTCGTGTCGCCGTCGAAAAATGTTCAAGTCGAGCGAATGTTTTGCTGTTCACCCAGACTTTATATGTGTACGACGAACTCATCATAAGAGTCATCTGAAGGGGAGCTACTGGGTCTGAAAAACGCCTCGATATAGCAAGGAAACACCCGAACTATTTCTGCAGCTCTATTCGTTGGTGACACGGTCAGGAACCGTAGCATTGTCTGCATCATGGCCATTCATGTCGCTACTAAAGACCATGATCATTGCCCTCGTTCACTTGAATAGAGCTGTCGGCGACGAACGTGAACCTAGCCTCAGGAAAGGCATGCAAGATCTTTGCTTTTTGGTGAAGCAAGCGCCGCTGCTCACCGGTATCAAATGTCTTGACAATGGGCGCGCCTCGGATTATTGCTAGCATCACTAGCAACGCAAGGAGGCCGATCCCGGAAGCCGCGCATCGATATGGCACCACAGGTTGATGGAAACGTAATAGAGCGCTCGAACCCGACGAGTTTCCCACTCGTTGTACCCCTTGCTGACGTCCTGGCGAGTGTGTTTATCCATGATGCCGTCGTATGGCTGAGCTTCAACGCAGTCCTTGCCGAATATAGCTCTGACACAGGTATAAGCCAACTCTTTTGCGCCTCGGAGCTAGGCCTGAATACAAAAGAAGAGCTTCCCATTGGCGTTGACCCCAAACTGGCGTAGAACACGAGGCCAGACTTTGATGTTGTGAAGGACGAAACCATGTACGCCTTTTCCCTTGTCAACAACCCGAACCATCGGGCGGTCTCAGGCTTTCGTTGAGGTCGTCTTTGATACATTTAGATCTGTAGTAAATCCAAATAACAGGTTTGATATCATTGAGAGCCGGGAGGACGTCGGCGTGGTAGGCTCACTCGATCTCGGCGATTTGTTCGGGGGTTGCTGGCTCTATGCTTCGGGTGTTTGGAATAGCGGATGTTGCGTCTATTCGGTTGAGCAGATGCTGAAATTGATGATGTAGTCAATGATATGCTCTAGATTACTGGACTCGATACCTCTCAAAGCCAATCCCAACGAGGGTTAGTCAGGAGGCAAGGGTTTGTCTTGCCTCCGCGAATCAGGCGAGACCCGGACCTCTATCGGGTTGTAAATGAAGAGGGACTTGCGGCCTTCGTGTGATTTTGAAAAGCTCCTCCTATATTACTTACTCTCATACCAGTACAAAGACCATTGTGGAACCTAGTATTCTGGGTAGTTGACTTCTAAGAGAGGATGGACCCAACTTGATGGAGACCATTGTTCTTACCAAACAGCAGCTTTGCCCAGAGAAAGCACACAGTTGGAGGATAACCATAAGCTCCTCATTGCTTTGAATATCAGTGTTAGCCTCGAGATGGGTTATACGGTCAGATGTTAGAGAATCAATGGCTCAACCACGCGCACACTGCGCCTCATGAACCCGCCTGACACGGCGAATGATTCACAGTACTTAAGGAACGCTTGCATGACCCACGTGGAGAATTTTCTCTTCGAATGCAATATAGATGAATCATTTCCACTCTGGCCAGTATCGTGGCGTATTATGGATCTATAGTACTGTGTCTAGGCCGACTTCACATGGTTTAACACGGCAGCCGACGAGACATGATGTTGTTCCGGAGAGGCCAAAGCAAGCATAGCATGTCTTCATTATTATAAGGCCAACCATTTTAAACCCAGGCTTGCCGTCTGTACTCTTGTGCTTCATGAAGCAGCTTAGAGGCCCAGCCCAACACTTGGATACCGGCAAGTCTCTGGGGTCGTAGAAACACACATGCGGAGAAACAACCGACAGTCATGTACATTATAAAAGACGCTGTCGTCATGTTCTCAGCTTGCTTCACCCCGGTGAGCGGTATCAACCATGTTACACTTCAACCACGCCGCCAGCTGCAAAGTATTACTTACGTTTCTTCCATCAAGACTAGAGTAAATTAGTTTGAAACATTGATATAGCCAACTTAAGTGAAGTTTTGTCCTACCCCGCAAGTCGTCTAGAGTGTGGCTGGCGGAGAAATAACGGAAAGAATAGAAATCAGGCGTTCGTCAAGAGCCTGCGGGTTGTCGCTCATGGGTGAAGGTTTCTTCGCACATGTCACGAACGGGCTCACCTCGGTGACATGGGTGACGGTGTAGCCAACAGAAGGGCGGATGACGACAGCGGGCTCTCCTTCATTTGGCGAGGCAAAGACGGAGACGGATGTGGTTAATTGCCTCTGGCTACCTAGGAAAGAGATTTCCCCAGCGTTTGAGTAAAGTCAAGTCCACAGTCGGCTGCAGGCAGGCTCGGTCCGGCAACACACAAATTACCCTCCTACATTGATTACATTTCCTACCTAGCTACCTGAGGAGAATAGCGAGGATTACCTTACAATTCCATTCCTTTTTTGCTTAATTTCAAATGATCCTAAGACCTACCATACTTAATGGCGGGAAGGGGGATGGTGGGCAGTGCTGGCAAGCCGCTTTCTTCCCGGTCCCGGCGACCCTCCCGACAACAAGGTACCTAGGTACCTACCTACGTAGTAGGTAGTCGCGAAGTTGTGACGCCACGAACTGCCGACTGGCAGGGAAAGGCACACACACACCCACACACACACACACAGGTCTATTTGCCTATGGCTTCCCCTTTGAACCCCTCACCAACTTTCCCGTCAAACCCGCAAACCCGCAGAACCCCATTCTTCTCGAACAAAAACCTCCTCTCCCCCGGACGGCGCGGCGACAATCTGTCCCAAACAGAAGAACCTTTCCCTCGGCTCCGCAAACACGCTGCTCCTTTCTTTCGCCTCTGACAGGGTGACACCGCAGATCTTATTTTCCAGAAGAACAAGCGAAGACGCACCGGACTGGGGGTGACGCAAACGAAAGGCAGGGGCTCCACAATGATATCCAGACCATTGAGTCCGCGTCCCGTCTGAGCTGGAGCAGTTCTGGGACTGGGACATTGTCATCCAAAAGGCGAGAAAATTTTTAAAATTGCCTGCGCTTCTTCTACCAGGGTTCAGAAGCCCAGCACGACAATCACCGCCGAAACACTGTCACCAGTGACCACATACATGGTCATGGTCATAGTCACAGCTGCCGCTTGCACACCACATCGCACCGCATATCATGGGTCTCTCACCGGCAGAGGCCCGCACGCTGCGAGCGGAAGCCCTTCCCCGGTGTGCCACGACATCGTGCTCCGTCCCTTCGTCCCATCTCGCATCTCGTCGCCGTCAAGCTTTTCACAGCACCTCTGTCGTTCTTTAAAGTAGTACAGACAGGCTCTCTGGTCCCAGGAAAGACATATTGCAGCGACACCCAGCCACGCTAGCAAGACCATCACAGCGGCATATCGGTAATCAGATTGTTGTTTCGCTTATCCGCCTTTCAAACTCTAGATGGAAATGGGCCTGCTCACGGCCAGGAGAAGTTTGCTTCTCCGGGCAGCGGATGGCCGCCATCGCATATGGATGATGGCTGAGCTCAACTTGCAAGTCCCCGGCCATGCCTCTGAAGGCACCGATGGAAAGCTTACCCGGCATTGCTCGCCGGAAAGCTCACGCGAGGAAACGTTCGTTCGCTCCATGCCGCGACAGCGTGCAGGTGCCCGGCCTGACTCGCCATAGAGTTCGCTGCCGAACATCCTCATCACTTTCGGGCCAGTCGCAATCACCCGGTTCGAGACTTCCCAGATGCTCCGTGGTCCGTGCAGCCAATGCCACCCAGCCCGCTCAATTACAACCACACGAGCGACGAATACAGGTACGAACGCACGACGACCGACGCAACAAGCTCAAACGACAGGGCTGAGTCATGGCCTATCGCTCCAAAGCTTATTCCATTTGCTAAGGAGAAAGCTTCTGGAACGTTTCTGAGGCCTCGCTTCAAACCACCAGTCGTAAACGTGTTCATGGACTCCTGTGAGACACCGCTATGCCCTTCCAAAGAAGTTGCTCAACGCTTTAGACATGACTTATTACAAATGAAGGTCGGCTCGCTCAACCCGACGGCTCGTCTGTGACAGGTGGCTTCGTTCACGGTCACCTGAGAGAATCGCAATCTGTGCTTCCGGCGCAGGCGCAGAGCTCTGGCAGGCTATGGTATCCGGTCATCACCAAGAAAGCATGGATGGAAACGGTAGGGTTCAGACCTTATCATTGCAGCTTCACATCGTACCGCTAGCGCTTTGCCCGCCGCGGCCTCGCTGTCTCTGCAACGTCTGTCTAATGACATAAGCTCTCACCGACTGACCGATGCGGGTTTTCATTTCCCTGGGCGGACTGGGGAGTCGACACAGCGCTATACCCCGATGGCTCTGGGTCTCGGAACTTCATATCTAACTGGCTCTATCCGTACAATTAACAGCAACGCTCACCGAAAGCTCCCCCCAGCAGCCAATGGCCCAGGTACTGAACCCCACGAGAGAAGATCCACGCTGTGAAAGCTGGTCAAGACCCGCTCCGGGGAAGCCTTCCTCGTAGTGCCTTCACCGGGTCTGGCTCCAGCTAGAGCCTGGGTGCCAGTCACAATCAACCCCAACCCAACCTGCCACCCCTGTTGGCATACTAGTGTAGCATGCCCGGGTTCGTCAGAAGAGCCGTTTTCTCAACCTTCCCGTTAGTCCCAAGTTCCCGGCAGCGAAGCCTTGCCCGCAAGGTTCTTTGAAGTCGGATTTCGCTTCGTCTTGGTCACGTTTGCGCCTACACAATTATTGCGGGTTGGGGCCTTCCTTGCAAGGTCACATAGGGTGGACACGCAGAAGAAGAAGAAAACCCCTCCCCAAAAAACCACAACGGCTTCATCCGCCAACCCAGCATGTGGGATTGTGGACGAATGCGCATACCTCGGTGGGGCCAGTGGAAGCGTTTGGCAGGTCCTGACCGTTGGGTTGGGTTGGGCTGTGGCAGAGTGCAACCTCATCAGACTTCGGGGAACCATTTTACCAGCCAAATGGGCTCTGAAAGTTCGATGACACAAATACCATGGGGCGTAGTCAGCACATTTTTGATGAAAGGCGAGGCGTTTACAGAGCACTGCCACTCACCATCAAAGAGGTATCAAGACGTTGTTCGCCGCCCTACGGACAGTCAGCCCACCGAAAAGGGGCGGAAGCACGAGCTTCTGCTTCTTGGAGCACGACCGGCTCCTCGGTATCCAGCCGAAGAGGGTCACAATTTTACCCCTGTTTCATCGCATATTTTCCCCAGTAGACCTAAGCCACCGAATGGGCTAATGCAGGAACAACGGTACGAGCAGTTTTGATTGCCTTAATACGGGAGCAACGGGGCCGACTGTACGTACCCTGTCTCCTCTGGACACGTGTGCCATGACATCGTCCTGCTGCCGCTTGCATATCCACATTCGGCGACCCAATCCACACCAGCTCACGGCGATTGCAGTACACTAGGTACTCTGTATTGTAGCTTCTGTAGCTCTGGGGTACCTGCCGTACGGCCGGCTGACTGGGCTTGCGCTGTCACCTTGCAAACGCCCGTCTCTCTTGACCGAGCCCATCAGACAAACGAAATTTGTTCCAGCGACAGTTTTCCTTGTCCTCATTGGAAAACACACGCTCGGATACCCGACTCGAAAGCCCTTGACAAAGAGTGTGGGGCAAGAGAGCCGAGCTTCAGGGGCCCGGTGTTAGTTGGTTGTTAGAAGCACAAAAGGCTAGGTAAGGACCCCACGGAATCCCTGGAGCTTTACGGTGCGATCCATCTGCATCGCGGGCGCTCGCACACGGTACCAAGTATCACATAAGACAAGAACTGGGTACGTTTCACGGGTAACAACACCCACCAAGCCAGGGCATCCCCAACGGCGGATTTTGTCCAAGTGGTTCCGGAGGGGGGACCATCGCAGGACTTTGACGCTTCCACACCTTCTGGAAGACTTCGATGGAGTGGAAGGTCACTCGAAGAACAGTGCTCAGGGCCCTGTTACGGAGCCCAAGTGTGTGAACAACGGTCCCTGAATCACACCCACCGAACAGGGGAAGCCATATACGGATAGCATTGGCCGGCTTCAACAGGTCAGAGGGGGGTACTCCGTACATGAGCAGAAGCGAGCAGCAAAGCAAAGCTTCGGAGGAAGGCGACATCTCATCTCCAGGGTCCCATATTGATTAATGGGAGAGTTATCTCACACGCCTATTTTTGAGCCACGGAGGCTGCGCTGATACGCGAAACGAGACAATGAAAAGACGACGTCTGGGTCTTCAAGGAGAAAGAATCTAAGCTGGTTGCGGCTGTCGTCCATCCACCAAGCAACGAACAGGGCCTCCCAACAGTTGGGTTGGCCGTTGGCTAACGGCCGTCCTTTGGCGTTCGGCAGGTCAATATGACCAGTTTTTAACATGATTGCGCCGACCATCAGGAGGGCGCCTACCAAACGACTCCCTTGGCAAGCGAGAGGTGTGGCGCCTGGAGCACTGCCTACTCTATATTCTTCCCGAAATGATTATCGGTGACAGGGAACTTGTTGATTGCTAGCCAACCGCCAGGGATAGATGGGATGGG
Organism: Colletotrichum lentis; assembly: GCA_003386485.1. NCBI lineage: Eukaryota > Fungi > Ascomycota > Sordariomycetes > Glomerellales > Glomerellaceae > Colletotrichum > Colletotrichum lentis. Next base: position 2,126,464 of record NWBT01000050.1, read on the forward strand.
AATTGCGCTTCCGGCAGCAAAATTAACCAGTATTGTATTTTCAGGGCTCCGCTGAGAGACATTGGAGGGGGCCATAAGCGGAAGCTGTAAACTCATGGTGGTCTGCTACGTAATCCACCACCGTCCACTATTTTCTGTCCACAGCAGCGGCGTCTAAGGTCGCCAAACGACGTGATGGTGGACACATTGTCTTTTTTTTGACGCAGCCACGGCAAGCACATCGTCGGCAAGCGTTCAGCCGGCGGCGGAAGCGACTTCTCCCCCATTTGCCAGCAGCCGCAGAAATTGAAAGCCCAAAATTTTGGTGTGGCACATGAATTTTAAATTTGCTGCAACTCAGGCGAGCGGACGGGATCGATCCGCCTCATGCAAGCACTCAAGCTCGCCCGCCTGTCTTGTTTGGGCCAACGGTCGGTGTTTGGTTGCTTGTCGGCCAGTCCAGTCTGCCACATGCCGTATTGAGAAGAGAGGCCGCAGCGATCGCTCCTAGGTGAAACAGTCTTACCACGGGCTGATCTTCGTCTGAGGGGGCCTCACGGCAGGATGGACTAGCGTTGAATCCGCTGCGGACCTCCCTGGTGCGATGCTCGCCTCCCACTCGGGGTTGACAGACACGGAAGGTACTAGCCGAATATCCAATTATTTTATTATTATTATTCTTACCACCGAGACCAGCAAGACGATCGGGTTGACAACGAGAAGACTCAACATTCTTGTTTTGCCTCTCCAGGAAGGGAAAACGTGAATGGGCCATTGGCTGTCGTCATGATCATCGCTCCAATCGACACCCTTGTCCATCCCATCTCGATTCCCGCGTCCTTGAAAATCGCTCCGTTTCTCAGGAGGTGCTCGACGCTGGCGACCGAAATCATCGACTAGGTTTACAAATCAGACAAGCCGAGCGGGACAGGTTCAGATGACCCGGACGAGACTCGTGGCCTGTTTCGTGGTGTGCCAGTAGGCGAGCCGCTTCTCTTGTCGAAAAGCCTGTCGAAAGGGTTCGTGTTTTCGGGTTGAGAAATGACGCATGTTCCCGCATCGCCTTGTCACCAGGCTCAAATCCGCCCTTCCACGACACCCATACAGTCAACATAGACACTGACTGCGGCTCTTGATGGATGCCGACTTGGTCAGAAGAAAACAGGAACGACCGCAGCCCGGCTTTCCATGGACATCAAGGCTAGCACACGATCGACTTATGAGTCGTCAGAGGGTTGGCAAGTATTTTGACCCCATGGATCATGGACACATGCCAGTTGCCATTTGTTACCATGCCGGTGCACAGTTGCATTCCATTCTCAAGACATTCGGCGAGCCGTGAGTCGCCTGTGTGCTCTGACCGAGAGTTGCTCATCCTTCCGCAGCTTCTTTGTAAATATTTACGGATAAAGCCGGAGCAGCCGTTTTCGCAGATTTTGCTTCGCGAGACTCGTTGACTTTGAGCGTGTCGCGACCATGACGGCACGAGGTTGGTCTTGTTCTTTCAACTTTCTAAGCCCTGATTTTCAACCTGCAGGTACCACATACCACAGCACTATCCCCCCCTCCCCCCGGGAATCTCGCCCCGGCAGTGGCTGTTCTTCCCCTTCGTACCCACATGGAAACGAAATCCCTTCTCGTGAAACGGGATTTGAGCTGTGTACTTCCAAAAGCACCGAGCGTCTGGTTCCTACAACCCGAACTACACTGATTGGGCATCGGCTACTAACTTGGTACGAGTATCGGTTGTAGCCGGGGTGTCCCGACTCTCGAGGCGAAAATATCAACAGGGAGAAGGGAGCAAAACGTGGCCCAAACGAAGGACAGTGTTGCAAACACCAGCCCAGCATGAGAATGTATTTTCAGATGCGACGTGGCACTACGGGGATGGTCGCACATGAGCCTCAAGAACAAAGAGAGAGCAACTTCGGTGGATGCCATGGATTGACCGTCGATCGAACAATCGCCTTCGGATTGTTATATGAAAAGGCTCAGACAACAAGAACAGGGGCCATGGCCGCGGCCCACCGCGCTCGTGTATTGTCAGGTGGGCAGTCTCGTCGAGAGCAGTTGAACTTCCATGGATAAATGCCTAGTGCGAGGAAACATTTCAGGGCAGGGTTTTCTGCCAATAACATATGATAAGCCGTCCTTGGATGGTGAGCGCGAGAGAGGATGGAAAGAAGCAGCAATAAAACAAAAGTAACCCCCTCCCTCCCCCAAGGAGCAACAAGGGTGAGCTGCCTCACCGTCGGTGAACAGGTTTGGCGAGAGAAAAGAAGACGTGATGATGGGCAACGGGCAACGGATCGCTGTCATCATTCCGCGTGGGAGGTGAGGAGCACGGCAGGGAGAGGCATGGCACATCCGGGCCCTCGAAGCCGGCGCCCGCCAGAACAGCGCAAGGAGCCAAGGGATGAAATATACGAGACGGACGGATGTGCTCTCCTGGTACACCATGTCGGGCTGGACAATCAACCATGTCGACAGTCAGATTACGGCGCTGTCAGGCTGGACCCGGCTGCGGCCAGTTTGGTGAAGGTATCGCAGGGAATGCAACACAAGGTTGTGGCCAGCCAGGAGCGGCAAGCATGGATAGCTGCGTGTGTTCGGACAGCTCCCCTCCGTTCGCATTGTTTCTTCGGTTTGGCCCGCAGCCAGTGCCCGCAGGCCCGCCCGGCTTGCGAGACAGAAGATGCAAGCATCAGCAGAACGCGAAGTTGGGAAAGCCTTGCAAGAAAGAAGCAAGGCAGAGAGGATGGGTGTGTGGTATTAAGTTTGGTGGACGACGCGACACAGTGGTTAGCGCAAAGATATACCGGGACCTGAGCAGCAGAAAAGCATCCCGAACTGTTGGGGCCAATTTTTTCCACTGTAGCAGCTTAATGACATGACTGCAGCACTGCAGCACGGGCGATGAAAAATGCCGTGCGCCGCTGAGCCGAGCTGAGAGACTAATTAGGGACGCGCCTGGGTAAAACAGAGTAAGAGTATTCTCACTGTCGGCTTCGCGACAAGCACAAGCGGCTGATCCGGTACGGATGGAAGGACCGAGGCAGACATGTCAACAAGGGGACGGGGTATGGAGGCAACACGACATCACTCCATTCATGATGATGAGGATGATGATGAGGAGGAGGATGACTGGATCATGGATGGCTTGATGGATAGGCGTATAGGTGGTATCCCTGCACGGCGTGGTGACCCAGGAGGATCCCAGCAGCAACGCCGAACGTCAGTGCAGAATGAGACGGGGATGGATTTGTGGTCTTCCGGTGAGCTAAGGTGAGCGGCGTAGTGCCTGGTGGCGCGGACTGAGGTGATTAGAAGACGAGAGGGAGAAGACCGGTACGAATTCATACCCTCTCGGCGCTGCACTGGTGGATAGGTACCTGACCTCACTGCCGTTCGGGACGGTCTAGCAGCACCTACCTACCTTGTGTCTTTTCTCCCTCGCAGGCCCAGTGCTGCTCCAGTCGGATGGATCTGCAACTTAGGTATATCACATATTACCATGTAGGCAGGTGTGTAGGTACATCGGACACAGTGTACCGGCAACGCGGCGCGCAGATACCCTGGCTCCTGCTGCTTGAGGTAGGTAGGAGCCCCATGTCGGTACACTAATTGCTGCACTTTTTCTGTTGCTCGAATGGGCCGGCGAGATGTACCGGGCGCGTGCCGTCGACTCGGCTTTGTTTCCCCTTCGTTTCTTCTCCGTTGGCATCGCTTCGCTTCAATGCCGCGTCGAGCGTTTTGTTGGACAGCAAGTACTGCGCCAACAGTTACCAAGGCCAAAAAAAGAAGAAGAAAAAAAAACGTCATCGGCGAAGAGGGAGCACAATTGGGCTGTTGCCCTTGAGCAGAGTGAGGGAGTCAGTATGGGTGAGCTTTGAGATATACGGATACTATCAAGTCACCTTCTCCGCCATACCGGCAAGAAGCCACGGCACGGCTCTAATCTCGACCGGGGCAGTTCCAGATTCCCCAACGAACCCAAGAAGGCGTCGCCTTGGGATCTATCGGGTGTCTTTGGAGTCGAGGCGATTGAGAGCATTGGTAGGAGATGAAGAAGCCCTTCGATTCGCCTCTCATTCACTCAACTTCTCCTGCCGTCTTTGTTTCTTTCTTTCTCTCTTCCTCTGATTGCTTGCATGCTCGTTCGTCTCTTGCGGGAGCCGAATGGGTACGGCACCGGGTAGGGTAACTACAGTTGGGTACCCAACGCCAGCGCCAACGCCAGCAACGCCAACATCGTAGGCCTACGATGTACACCACCGCTTCTGCGCCTCGACTTTGAGGGGGGCCGCTATCCGTACGGGTACCTGGCATTGGCATGGCGTGGCGTGGCGTGGCGTGGCACGGGACGGGCAACTTTACAAGGAAGTTGGCTAATTCCACGCTCCCCTTCCCCTTCTCCTTCCTGCCCCCTCCCCTCCTCCTGGGGGATATGAAGGGGGGATGGCCTGGCCGGGGCACCTGGGTACCACGGTACCTGGGGCCCTGCCGTGTCGGCCAGGGGGGGAGGGTGCGTTTCCACACCTGCAGTATGAGCAGCGGGTGCAGCAGCAGAATGCAGCAACGGCATCCATCCCCTCCCACCCCCCTCCACATCCCTTCCCTCCTTCCCCTTGGTTCCCTTTTCTGGCCCTTGAATTTTTGTGGAAAGGAAGAGAAGGAGGGAAAAAAGGAACCAAACCTGAGGAACATGAACATGACCATGACCCTGGCCACCTAAAAAGACAGAGAGAGGAGGTAGTTGGTTAGTTAGTGTACCTGGCCTCGCCTTAGTTGACATTACCGTCGCATACCTTGCCGGGTGCCTTACATGGTCCAGTAGCCCATGGCCCCCTTCCCTGCGCTCCCGCCCTCCTGCTTTACATTGCGCGAAGAAGGAAAAAATTTCCCATTCTCGGTCGGGGCGTCGTTGTGAAATAAGAGTTCATAACCCTCTCCCTCCCATCCGTTCTTCGTCCTGCTCCCATTCCTCTGAGCCTGCTATCTTCACTCACCACCTCCCTCACATCTTCCTTCTCCCAATCCTCATCCTTCTCCTTCTCGCAGCGCCACGCCCTAGTCTGCATTGTAACATTGTAACATTGCGTCTTTCCACCATCCATCTCCGCACGCCTATTCGCACTCTCGACCGGCATCACTAGTCTTGCTACACACAAGCATCGCCAGCAGCTACTCCTTCCGCATTCGCATAAACGCGCGCGCCCCCCTTTTCTCTCCTGCAAGCAAGCTCACCGCACTCTTCGAGAACACCGCGGCCACTGCCAACACTCGTAACCCACACCACGAACTGCTTGTTTCCCAAGCTTTCGCTGCAAGAGACCTCATCCTTCGCCTCGCCTCGTTTCGCCTTACACGCCTGTTTCCATTCTTGGAACCACTCTCGGCCGCCGATCCGCGCAAAGTCACAGGTGGCACATATCGTCAAGAAGATAGGGGAACAGAACCCGACTCACCAGGACGGACTCGATTAATCCAAGACCCAATCCCGAACACGGTCAAATAATACCACCGCGGCACAAGAAGAAATTCCCCATCTAGAACCGCTCCCGAGACCTGTACAACCGCAAGCCCCAACATCCCAACATCAAAAGAAAAAAAACAAACCACCCGACGGACTGCAATCCTGCAAGCACACTCGACCCTCACTCATCAGTGATTGCGCAAAGTCCATCCTGCTCGAGCTACCCATGCAACGGTGCTGATAACACTCCCTCGCTTCCTCCGCGCCGTCTGTTTTGCCTCAGCTTCTCCTTCCACCCCTTTTTGTTCTCTGCTCTGCGAAACAACCGAGCAGTACTGGTTACGCCCAACTCGGCAACATACCCAGGCCTACTTGCATCATCACCGCCTCTTCACCCCCGTCGACTCTCGCCAATCCCATTCCTTGAAGACACCTGCACCCAAGTCTTCAACGCAGCTTTCCAACACGTCGCACTGCGAATCGTGTGAAATTGTGAGTCACAGTTGCAGCAACATACAGCATCCCACTAGCCAATTTTTGCGTCTTGTGCGCACATCCCCTCCCTCAAGTCACTGTGGTGCCATCCCCTGTCGATTTCCATCGTCGCGTCGTCTACAGCCCATATAAAGTTGGCGATCCGTCCTTGCTGTTTTCGTTGTTCATCAATTTATGGCTAACAAGCAATCCTTGAAGACACAGAGCCCCAATTGCCTCGCGCTTTCACACAAGCACATTCTTACAGAAACAATATCCAAAATGGTTGTCAGAGAGATCACGAGTTTCTCCAACATGGGCCGTGGCGCCTACGACACGACCGGGGTTCCCAAGCCCCCTCCTCGTCCCAAGCCTCGATAAATCACCTTCGCACCCACCATCTCATGAGCGACGACGTAGTTGACGTGTCTTGAGCACCATTAACCATGATTTGAATACACCGCCCGCGCGTCTCGGCCGACGTGACGGCTCCTACACGCAACTCAGAGGATCAACCGCCACCTCCGCGGCCGCATCTGACTTCTACAAACGCATACGCACTCGCACTTACCTCTCCTACAACACTACTAATACCGGCGGTCTTCTCCTACTTGTACCACCACGCCTGTACAATCAATGTCCTGGCCGATTTCGCAACCTTTACCATACACCATTTTAATACGTATTCCCTCCAAGACTAGAACAAACCGGCTCGCAGCCACCACTTGCTTCCCAGCAGCAAGGCGATTGGGAACGCCGATACGGTATTCACGTGGCATGGACGTTTTTTCATTTGCATTTGTGTGAGATTCTTCCATCTCACCTGTACTCGGGAACAAAAAACGGCATGGCGTTACATCATAGACGGATCTGGGTTTCTGGGATTTTTGCCCATTTGCGACGGGGGAGAGGTCCCCCCCCTCCTTATTTTCCTCGCCCACCTGTCAGCTCTCACATCCCGCATCTGGGGCACTCGGCGTCCTACGATACGGCGGCGCCAGCGATGGCACACTATCCCCGGCGGATCCATTCCAAACTGTCGGTGAGCCTTTGGCGGACGGATGGTCGGGCAGCAACGCATGACAACGCAACCACCACCCTCCACGCACATGGCTCGCAGCCGCCTCAACCGTCACTTCGGGCGTGAGACAACAAAATTTTCTTTCGGTATTTGTTTGGACAAGAGCGGGGAAAAGGAAACATGCAGCTCCGGGCGCTTATTTCGCGACCCTCTTTCTCTTTACCTTTTTTTCTTTTCTTTTCCATGGTACTCTTGATCTGGGACGGGTTACAAAAAAACATCTGGGACACTGGGGTGGGGCTTGGGAAAAGAACTGGTTCGCATATAGACTTTTGGATTTCTGTTTTGATTTTATTTGTGCCAACCTACCCAAATGTATTCCCCAGGGTTGGCTATTTTTGCTCACATCCAGCTTCCTCACGGTCCTGGGAGCAGGGAGAGGCAAGGACATGTCAGCAACGCTTTCCTACTTCTTTATTCCCCCTCCTTGTCAGAACAAGGCAATGGCGATGGTGGATTACCACCAACTACACTCTTACCACTACACTTTTTTATTTATCACACCCTTTCCGTTTTCTCATGTTTTGTGCTCGAGGCCTAGGGCTCCTAGGCCAGTCGATCGTCCATTCTCCCCTGGACACGGCCTGGGCTGGACTCAGGAATCGATGAGAGAAGATACCCCGCGGTTTTGGCCCTCGTTAGACTGTATGTATAGTACTAGCCTCTTAGAAGAAGCGCAATAGCTACACAGCGCCAGCGCATCGAAAGAAGAAGAAAAAAACACAAGAATAGGATTTCATCACGCAAGAACATTTCATGACATCAAATGACGTTCACAGGATGCTTGGTTCGCAATTTGCACACCGATATTTCAACCAAACCCCAAGACTATGCTGGAATGCCCAATCTGACGTGGAGGCATTCCAGATCTGGCAGACGTGCGTGAGTGTGTACAGGATGCATCTGAGACTGACAGGGGCTGGGTTTGGGACAGCACCATTCCTCGCCCCGATGAGGGCTGTGATTGCTTTTGCGACTGGCTCGACGTCGAATCGATCTTGTAAGTCTTGTTTCCCTTTTTTTTTCTCACTTGGAATGGGGAGAAGGGGACCGG